>CAUYON010178364.1:0-12201 GCA_963573935.1 Arctocebus calabarensis
GTGCCTCTAGCAGTCTCTGGCTGGGAGGAGGGCTCCAGAGGGAGGGCACGGGTTGTGCTGCCTCCTGCATCCCTGGGCAGATGGGCAGGACAAGTGTTAAGGCAGAGGGGATAGGGGAGGACGTGTGTTGTGCTGTTCCCAGAATTCATGGCCCAGGCAGGCAGGTAGAGGCCTGGCAGGTTCCCAGCGGAGTCCCTGGCTGGTGTGCGTGGCAGACAGAGGCCAGGCATGGGGGTCCCGGTGGAGTCCCTGGCCATGTCAGGCAGTGATCCAAGGTCCAGTGGAGTCCTTGGCTCCTGTGAGCTGAGGGCTGAGTCCTGGCAGGGGTCCAGGAGGAGTCCCTGGCCACAGCAGGCATTGGCAGAGGCCCGGTGGCAGGGCACAGATCGGAGCTCTGCAGGCGTCCCTGCAGAGGTCCTGTCTGTGGCTGGCGGGGGGCCAATCGTGGTAGGGTTGTGGTCCCTGTGGAGTTCCTGGCTGCTGTGGGCGGCGGGCCTGGGGCACTGATCAGAGCTGGTTGGGGGTCCCAACCCCCGGCAGAGTCCCTGGCTGCAGCCTGTGGCGGGCTAGGCACAGATGAGTACCACACGTGAGTCCTGGTGAGTTCCTGGCCACTGCTGGCAGCAGGCCAAGGCCCAGCAGGGTGCCAATCGGGGTTATGCAGGGGTCCCGACCGAGTTCTTGGCTGCTGCAGGCCGAGGCCCAGTGGGGCACGGATTGGAGCCTTGTGGGGTTCCTGGTGGAGTCCCTGGCCCCAGTGGGTGGTAGGCTCAGCTAGGGTGGAGTGGAGCCCCATGGTTCCAGATGGTTTCCCTGGCTTGGGGACTGGTGGGGGCTCGGAGGGGCCCTGAGTCTCTTACTGGTGGGTCATGTGGTCCAGCAGATAGGGAGGGTGGAAGCTGCTCAAGTCCTCTTCCCTCAGTTTCAGCAGAGGTTAGGCTTCTGGTGTGTCAGGTAAGGGGGAAGGGTGTCCTGGAAGTTCAAAATGGCAGAAAACTTTAGTTCAGTTTTTCTGCCTGAAGCTTTGTTTCTTGGAGTCACCAGAGGTGACCTGCAGTTATCACTTCTCACTCTCTGCTGGGCTCCCAGTCATTAGCTCAATTGGGCAGTTTCTGGAGGTTATCATTCCTTTTAGACAGGAGCCTCTGCCAGAAGCTGCTTCCAGTTGGCCATCTTGCCCCTCCCTTCCAGAACCTCCAGATTCTTATATGTCATGCCCTTCTTCTTCTCCAGTTGAGATTGACTGTTTTTCCAGCAAAGCAGATATAATTAAGAGAATAAATACCTTAGTATTATGAAGTAAAGTTTATGTCTACTTCAAATACTTTTGAAGTGTTCAATATAATGCCTAAAAGATGAATAATCAAGAGATTATTTTTATTGTTTCAAATTGACAAATCAGCCCTTGTGAGCTCAATTCTTTTGTTCAGTTACAATAGATACTACTTTATACAGTTGTTATAAGAATTTAAAAATTATAAATATATAATAATAAAGGTAATTAGCACAATACTGACATCAGAAATACACTCAGTAACCTGGAGCTCCTCAACATGTTTATGTACATTTATTTTACCATACTTTTTATTTGGGAGTTTACATAAAGATCTGGAAGAAAAGCCACAACTCATTTTGCATACTATATGAGTTATCAATAGGAATATCCAATGTACAAGGTGATGTGAGTTTTCTTCTTGAGCCAGGTGATTCAAATATGTTCTCTTCACCAGCTGTCTTTATTTCTTCTAAGTTAAAACTTCTTGTATTATTTGTGGGGAGATAGGATCTTGTCCCTTTGATTTTTCTTAATGGCCCTCATCAATATGTCCTAAGTATTATTATAATATAATTATAATAATACTTAGGACATAAAAACATTAAGTCTTTTTTCTTAGTCCAAAGCTCAGGTTTTCTGTTTTTGTAGTGTGGTGATCAATTTCAGATCTGAGTCCTGTCAAAGTTTGGATCCCCCTTCTTTCTACAAAGAATATTGGGCCTGTCCCATCCAGAGGAGATGACTGGGTATGGTATTAACTTCTTCCAGATAACATGCATGGTCTGGCGTGCTACAATTCTGGACTGTTAATGCTGCTGGTTCCTTATTCCTGTGAAATGGTTTGTATCCATTGGAAGGCTGGAGCTGTTTAGAATGTGTGTGAAAGACTAAGTGACCATAACTCATGTGGTAAAGAGAAGTAAAGTGACATTTACTTTGTCAGCAAAGTAAGAAAAGTGGTGGACTGTTCATCTCAAAATACCCGTTCTTCCTGCACATAAGCAGAAACCCAGAGTTTTTAAAACAGAGGACCTATTGTCATTTAACTATAGTTAATATCACATCTCTACTGAAGACAAAACTCTGACCTCCCACCACTTGGCAGGCCCACTTTCTATAGTGCAAAATAACAAAAGACATTTCTCTATTCCTCAGGACCATGGTCACAAGGGTGGGGTTGCAGGTCTTAGTTTCCAAAAAGCGTTTTAAAGAGAAAGAAAACATTTTTGCCATTTTTCAGGCCATTTCCTCAGTTATATATTGTGCAACCCCCACCCCCCCATCAATTTTACTCCTTCAGATCTAAGGAAGTAGGGGGGAAGTAGTTTCAGCTGTTTCCCACTGAAGTGGAGTGATATTTTAGATTGAAGGTTCATACATATGCATACATGTCATTTTAACAGTGTGGCAGTGTTTTTTTTTTTTTTTTTTACAACAGATTCCTAGGTTAAAAAGTCAAAGGCAACAACTATCACAATGAAGATTGACAAGGTGAGATGGACTGTTGTCCTGTACACAACGTGGGATACTGGGCTGGGCTAGAAAGAAACATGGGACCTCTGGCTTCTGTAAGTTTAGAAATTATATACAGCACCAAGCCAGGTTTAGAATCACTAAGACAGATTAACAGAAAAGGCAGTAGCCTGAAAAAATTCTAACCAAGGAATTGTCTCTCAACCTATATTCAAAGGTTCAAATATTCAAAGAAACATTCAAAGAAAAGTTAGCAAATGCATCAAAATTTTCATTTTCTCCTTTTTATCCCCAGTTACTTCAGAGTGTCTAAAGACTGGCCCTTCTTTGGGGGCCTTGTACCTTCTTCTTCCATGGGACAACTCTTTATTTTGGTATCATGGCCTAAAGGCTTTCCACTTCTGACAATTTTCACTTCGGATATTTCCATTTTTTCTGCTTTCAACCAGGGCAGGGACCAGCAGAGGGAATCTCACACATTATGGTTAGTACCTTACCCACTGTTTGGACATACTGCTTTACTGTTTTTTACTCATAAGTAGTAGTTTTTAAGGTATAAATTTGAGTCACGATTTTTATTAAAAATCAGAGGGGAAACCCTGCACCCTACTCAAATATGAGTCATCCTAATGGGTATTAATTTTTACACATTTTTAGTAAAGTATGGATCTACAAACACATTCAAAGAGATTCAAACGACATAGATAAGATGAAAATTAGTTTTGTACATCATCAGAATGTCAGTCTCCTCTTCAAGACAACTACTGCTATCATTTTGTTACATAACTTTGTGTGTGTGTGTGTATATGCATATGTGTATATGTGCCATTAGGGAAAAAATAATTTTATTTTGTGAAATTTTTCTCTACAAACACATCCCACTTTATCACTTTATTTTACAAACCATAATTTCACTTAATACATTTAAAATTTCTATGTGCCATAGCACACCATAGTTTAATTACACCTCCACTGGTGGACATTTAGACTCATTCTAGTCCAGTATTTTGTTCTTATTGGGCTTGCCAGGCAGCTCTGTGTAGCTGTTAAAAATAGAGACTTCTCTACATTATTGGCTAAGTTACTTTGGGAGAATTACTTACCAACATTCCCCAGTTTCTTGATATAAAAAAGGAACCCTTTTGCATTAAATAAGTTAATATACAAAGGTGCTTAGAATTGTAGTAGTCACCCAAGTTTTATGTTAGTAATTGCTATTTTTAATGATGCAATGACTTTCTTAGAATGTATTTCTTTTTTATACATATGTTGCTTTCTTTGTCTCTTCTTTTTCCCCCTCTCTGTTCTTTCTTCCTTCTCTCTCTCTTTCTCTCTCCCTTTCCCTTTCCCTTCTTTCCTGGTTAGATACCAGTTGTGGATTTATTTATTTTATAGGTAGCTCCAAAATTTACTCTAAAAAATGTTAAGCCAAGTTAATATTACCACCAGCAAAGTATGAAAAGAGTATGAAAGTAAATGCTTCCTTATGCCTACTATAACATTTGTTATGATTAACCTTTATAATTTTTGTCAATTTTTTTTTTATTAAAAGTGCTCTGTCGTAGTTTTAATTTACATTTCCTTGATGACTATTTGGATTCTGCATCTTTTCAATACAGTTATTTGCTTTTCTCAGCTTTTCTTTGATTTACTTGATAGTAGAATTTGCACATTTTTTTCTTCCTGATATGTTGGTCATTTACTTATTGATTTTTGAAGCTTTTATAAATTACGAATGGTAATCCTTGGTTGCTATAAGTACTATAAATATTTCCTCACTTATCATTTAATTCTGCTTATGGTTTTTTGTGTTATTAATGCTTCCTTTTCTGACATTCCATTTTTTTCTCTTGATTAAGATAGCCTTTTCTACTTTAAGGTTTTATGAGTGTGTGTATATATACACACATATAAATATAGAGAGCTAAATAAATACATGTATCTGCTTTTCCTGTATTTTATTCTAATGCTTTCATGCTTCATTTCAGAGTTCACTAAACCAAATTTGGCTGTAGTGTCTTTGTTATAATTACAAAATACTTTAAAAACAATGGAAATAGTTACTATGCTTAAGCATCTTAGCCCTACTTTTTTTCTTTTTTAACTCCAAACCAATGTCACAAGTCCATATTAATGGCCTATGTCTTATAAGCAATTGAGTTTTAATCATTTTTTTTAATGTTTAGCTTTTAATCTATCATCAATATATTTGTTTTCAAAAAGAGATAAACCATTTTTGTCCAACACTATTTTTACTATTTAATACACTTGTGTTTTAAGTTTAGGAAATTCAATCTTAAGAATTTCTCACTATATTTGAGTTCTTCTTTTTTTTGGATTGGTGTCAGCACATATTGGAAAATTGACATTTCTCCTTAAAATCCTTTACAGTTACAGGAATATGAAGTAACAGTAGACAGTAGCATTATACAGAGGAGAATACTTCAAGCTATAAAATATTAGGTTTAGGTGTATCACCTTCTCTCCACTACTCTTTCCAGTCCCTGGTAACCATCATTCTATACCATCTTCATGGTTCAATTTTTAAAATTTTCAGCTCCCACAAATGAGAGAGAACATGTGAAATTTATCTTTTTGTGCCTTTCTTATTTACTTAACAAAATGTCCTCTAGTCCTATCCATGTTATTGTAAAGCACAGGGGCATTTTTTTTTTTTTTTTTTTTTGGAGACAGAGCCTCAAGCTTTCACCCTGGATAGAGTGCCATGGCATCACAGTTCACAGCAACCTCCAATTCCTGGGCTCGAGTGAGTCTTCTGCCTCTGCCTCCCAAGTAGTACAGGCATCTGCCACAATGCCCGGCCATTTTTTGATTGCAGCCATCATTGTTGTTTGGAGGGCCCAGGCTGGATTCGAACCCACCAGCTCAGGTGTACATGGCTGGTGCCTTAGCTGGTTGAGCCACAGGTGCCGAGCCAAGCACAGGAGCATTTTTAATGGCTGAATAATATTCCATTGTATATATGTACATTTTATTTATCCATTCATCTGTTGATGGACACAGGTTGATTTCATATCTTAGATGTTGTTAATAGTGAACAGTAGAGTATAAATATTTCTGCAATATATTGATTTTCTTTCTTTTGGATATATACTTGGAATTGATAGATATGTGGCAGTTCTATTTTTTAGTTTTTAGAGGCACTTTCTTACTTTTTCCCATAGTGACTGCACTAATTTACATTCCTACCAACAGTATATGAGGGTTCCCTTTTCACTGTATCTTCATTAACATTTACTATTGCTTGCCTTTTGCATAAAAGCCATTTTTAACTGGAGTGAGATGATATCTCATTAGTTTTGATATGAATTTCTATGATGATTAGTGATGCTGAGCATTTTTAAAATATACCTATTGGTCATCTGTAAGTCTTCTTTTGATAAAAGTTTACTCATATATTTTGCCTATTTTTAATATTATTATTTGATTTTTTTTTACTATTGAGTTGTTTTGTTTGAGCACTTTACATATTCTAGTTACTAATCTTTTGTCAGATAAATAAATTTAAATATTTTCTGCAATTCTGTATGCTGTCACTTCACCTTGTTGATTGTTTCATTTGCTGTACAGAAGCCTATTAGCTTTATGGGGTCTCATTTGTCCATATTTGCTTTCATCACCTGATTTTGAGGTTTTACTCAAGATGTCTTTGAGTATTGTCCTATAGTGTTTCCTAGAACATTTCCCCAACGTTTTATTTTAGTCATTTCATAGTTTCAGGTCTAAAGTTTAGTTGAGTCCATTTTGATTTGATTTTTGTCTATAGTAAGAGAGAAGGGTTAACTTTTATTCTTCTGCATGTAGATATGTAATTTTCTCAGTAACATTTATTGAAGAGATAGTTCTTCCCCCAATGTAGATGTGTGAAATTATTTCTGGTTCTCTACTCTGTTTCATTAGTCTGAATGTCTGTTTTTAAGCCAGCACCATTTTGTTTTGGTTATTGTAGCTCAGAAGTATAATTTAAAGTTAGGTAGTGTGATTTTTCTAGTTTTGTTCTATATGTTCAAGATGGCTTTTGCTATTCTACATATTTTGTGGTTTCATATCAATTTTACTTTCTTGCTTTCTTTTTCAAATTGTTCATTGTTGGTATATAGAACTGTTGATTTTTGTATGTTGATTTTGTATCCTACCACTCAACTGTCTATATTGATCAGTTTTAATATTTTTTGGTAAAGTCTAAATATTTCTAAATATAAGATCATACCATTGGCAAACAAAAATAATTTATTTCTTTTGTCTCAATTTGGATGCCCTTTATTTTTATCTCTTCTCAAATAGCTGTAGTCAGGAATGCAAGTACTACATTGAATGACAGTGGTAAAAGTGTGCATCCTTGTCTAGTTCCAGATCTTAAATGTTTGTCTATTAGTTTTTCTTCAGTTAGTATGATGCTAGCTGTGGGTCTAGTATATATGACTTTTGCTGTATTGAGATAGCTTTTTCCAAACCCAGTAAGTTCAGAATTGTTTTTTTTTTTTAATCAGTAAGTAATGTTTAGTTTTATCAAACACTTTTTCAAGATCAGTTGAAATTATTATATAATTTTTGTCCTTTATTCCATTGTTATTATGTCCCCCACTTATTGATTTGTATGTATTGAATCATCCTTACATTCCTGGGAAGAATCCCTATTGCTCATGATGAATAATGTATTTGATGTTTTGTTGATTTTGGTTTGGAAGATTTTTATCTATGTTAATTGGATATATTGGCCCATCATTTTCATTTTTTGTTATGTCCTTGTCTTATTTTGATATTAGGATAATATTGGCCTCATAGAATGAGTTTGGAAGTATTCCATCCTCCTCAATATTTGAGAATAGTTTGAGTAGGATTTGTTTTAAACTAAATTCAAACTTATTTAAATTTAAACTTATTTAAATTATTGGTAGTGACTGGGCATGGGGTCTCATACCTGTAATACTAGCACTTGAAAGATTGAAGTTGGAGGGTTGCTTGACTTTAGGAGATTGAGACCAGCACTGTATGAGTTGATATGACCCGGGGGGGTTTAATATCCATCTGAAAGGAATGTGTTGGGATCTTTAGTAAAACTTGGAAAGTTTTCATTTATAATAGCCTCCAGTAGGGCTTCCATTCCTTTGGGACAATCTTCTTCTCCTTCAGGGATCCCTATTATACATATGTTTGAATGCTTAATTGGAGCCTTGTAGTTCTGTAAGCAACTATTCTGCTATCACTCACTTCTTTTCTGCTTCTTTGACTATCTGGGTTAACTCAAAATCTTTATCCTATGGCTCCGAGGTCCTTTTTTTCTCTATGGTCTAACCTATTTTGATACTTTCCACTGCATCTTTACATTCTCTGTTTGTCCTCTTCATTTCCATAAGCTCTGCCATATCCTTTTTATATTCTACATATCTCTTGTCTGACTTTTGGTTTTCTTTCCATTTTCTTTTCCATTCCTTTTATTGTCTTTATCATCCATATTTTAGATTGTCTTTCTGTCAAATCCATTAAATCTTTATAGGTGGAGTCTTCTTCTGCAGTAGCTTCCTCATGGTCCCTTGTGGGGTTTGCTTTGTTTTGGTTTTTCATGATGCCCAAATTTTTCTGTTATTTCCTCCTCATGTGTTCTTTCTACTTGTTCAACTCCTTGTCCTCCTTTTTCCTTCTTGCTTTCCCCTTGGCTTCAAATTACCTTGTCTCAGAGCTTAGGTCAAAGGGAAGAGAATGGTAAAGTGCAAGTGAGAGAGAAACAAGAGGAAAAGAAAGAAAGAAGGAAAGAAAAAGAAATAAAAAGAGAAAAAGGAAGGAAATGAAAGAAAAGAATTGAAGAACAGGAGAGAATGAGTGTTGGAAGAGAGAATGAGCATGACAGAAGAAATGGTACTGATTGGCACACTGTTAAGACCACACCTGTAATTTAAGGATTTGGGGAGACTGGGCTGGGAGAGTTCCTGGAAATCTTGAGCTCCATACCAGCCTGAGCATAGCCAAACTCGTTCTCATGACCAAAAACACAGTAGTCCTTGTTCTTGATGAAAGTAAAATGGAAGTTAAGAATAGAACCAACTAAACAAATTAGCAAAAACAAAACACAACAAAACAAGAAAACAAAAAACTTGAATATCTCCAAACTGCAGCAACCTCAGCAATATAGAAAAGAGGAGAAAAAATAAAGAATGAAGAAAGAAAAACTAAATACTAAAAATTAAAATAAAAAATAATATAAAAAATTAAAAATAGCAGAAGGGACCAACTTTAATAGGAATATATTTGTTGTAATCTCTTGCTGGGACACCAGGTGGTGCTGTCGTTTTTTTCCCTTGAGACAAAGTCTTACTATGTTTCCCTTAGAGAGTGCATGGCATCACAGCTCACAGCAACCTCAAACTCTTGGGCTTAAGCAATTCTCTTGCCTCAGCCTCATAAATAGCTGGAACTACAGGTGCCCACCACAAAGCCCAGCTTTTTTTTGTTGCAATTGTCATTGTTGTTTAGCTGGCCCATACCAGGTTCGAACTCACCAGCCTCAGTGTATGTGGCTGACATCATAACCACTGTGCTTTGGGCACCAAGCTGGTGCTGTTTTTTTTTTTTTTTTTTTAGGAGACGGAAAACACAGCCAACAACCTCTGTGGTCCTTATTCTTACCTTAGTTGCCTTCAGTTATCACCTGATCATTTCCTCAGTATTCTGACCCTGCTGGTTTGGGATTGTAAAGCTCTCCAATGGAGAACTTCAGGAGCAAGTTTCACAGTACCCCCTGACTACAATTCCTGGGGGATGTGAGAGTCCCTCTCCTCCTGTCCTTCCTCATGTGTGAATACCTTCCCCATATACTTTCTGATACTGCTGAATTGATCGGTATCATGCTGATCCTTCACTCTTATTGCAATGCACTGATTCTCTGATGATTCACATTTCTCTCTCCAAGAGAGCCCATTTACAGGTGGGCATCTATCGGCAACTTTTGATGCTTTCCTTAAGAGTGGCACATGTGGGCTGTTTCTGGTCTTCTATATTGCCTCTAATCCCTGCGAATAACATATTAAGACCAATCATTTTAAACTGATTGCTACTTTTATTCTTTAAATAAAGAATACAAGCAAGCAAAGAGAATACAACTCTACACCTTAACTTCGTCTCCCCTGCAATTTGGCTTTCCATTGTTTCTATATTTAACTTTTGGACTATCTATCCGTTAAAGAGTTGTTACAGTTTTTATTTTTGATAGGTTTTTTTCTTTAAGTCTTTATATATTCTGTATTAATCCTTGTACTAACTATTACTAGTGGTTTTTACACCTTCAAATGATTTCTTTTTTGTCAACATCCTTTTCCTTTAGATTGAAGAGCTTCTTTTAACTTTTCTTACAGAACATGTCTGATGTTGATGAACTCCCTCAGCTTTTGTTTGTCTAGAGGCTTAATTTTTCCTTCATGTTTAAAGGATTTTTTTTGTTGTTGGATTTAATATTCCAGGATAGGTGTTTTTTTCTTCAACACTTTGAATATGACATCTCATTCTCTCCTGGCCTATAAGATTCCTGGTGAGAAATCTATTGCCAGATATTTTGGAACTCCGTTGTATGTTATTTCTTTTTCGTGCTGCTTTAAGATCCTTTCTTTATCTTTGATCTTTGAGAGTTTGATTAGCAAATACCTTGAGGTGGTCTTATTTGTGTTGAGTATACTTGTTATTCTATGACTTTCTTGTACTTGGAAATTGACATCTTTTTCTATGTTTAGAAATTTTTCCGTCAATTCTTTGAATAAACTTTTTACCACAACCTCTTTTTCTCTGCCTTCTCTTTAAAGACAAAAACTTACATTTGCCTTTTGAAGGTATTTTCAGGGATCTTATAGGTGTGCTTCATCCACTTTTGGTTTTTTATAAATATTTCTCCTCTGACTAGGTACTCTGACACAGCCTGTCTTCAAGTTTACTAATTATTTCTTTTTCTTGATTAATTCTGCTACTGAGTTACTCTAATGCATTTTTTTCAGTTTGTCAGTTGAAATTTTTAGCTCTAGAACTTCTGCTTATGTTTTAAATTATTTCAATCTCTTTGTTAAATTTCCCTAGTAGAATTCTAATTTCTTTTTCCCTGTTATCTTGAAATTCATTGAGGTTTCTTAAGCTAGCAATTTTGAATTCTGTGCCTCAAAGGTCACATATTTTTTTCACTCTAGGATTGGACACTGGTACCTTAGTTTGTTCTTTTGGTAAGGTCATGTTTTCCTAGATTTTCTTTATGCTTATGAATAATACAATGTCTGGGCATTGAAGATGTTAGGTATTATAGTAGTCTGGTCTTATTTGTGCATGCACTTGAGAAGGCCTTCAGGTATTCAAAGGAAATTGAGTATTGTCATCTGAGACTGTGGTCCCTGAAGCTGTATGTTTACCAAGTGGTGATCTAACCTTAGTAATGCTATGACTCCTACAGACCCTGGAGACACCATCTTGGAGGGCTTGAGTAAGATCATCAAAAATTTCCTAGATTACCAGGCAAAAATTAGCAGGATTACCTGTGTCTTCCCTTACTTTCCCTTGATCAGTAAGAGTCTCCCTCCTCATTGGCTGCCTGGAATTAGGAGAAAGATAATGCAAGCACTCCCTTGGTCACCATAGCTAATGTCTCACTGAGCCGAGTGCACCTCAAGTCCATTGCTTCTGAGCCAAGCATAGTGCCAGGGATTGCCCAAGAACTACTGTCTTTTTAGTTTGTCTTCTTCATGAGTTTCTTCTGGGCCCAGGATCCTTTAGTCAGCCAGTTGTGGAGTCAGCTGGAACTCAGATTTCTCCCATGGGGGCTGATCTAAATGATCCCTCTATGGGAGTGGGCAGAATTCTGACCTGTGTTGTGTTCTGCTGTGATAAGGAAGTACAGAATTCTAGTGCAAAGTCCCACACTCAGTTTGCCCTTCCTTCCCCAAACACACAGATTCTCTATCCACCTCTTGCTAGATGGGGATGGGGGTGGGTAATGCAGGCAGTGAAAGACTTTCCTATTTTCTTCAATTTCTCTTTCCTTGATATTATGTTAAAACCAAGTACTTTGATCACTTATTTGATTTTCTGGTTCTTATGAAAGTACTTTCTTACATGAATAGTTATTCAGTTTTGCATTTTTGTGGGGAGAAAATTGTTATATGGTTATAGTCAGCTATCTTACTTTTACTCCCTTGTTAATAATCAGTAGAAAAGAATGGAAAATTCGAGAGGAGGAGCCAAGATGGTGGCCGAGTAACAGCTTCATTGAAACTGGGCTCGGTGAGACTGGGGAGAGAAGACTTCAGGCATCTCTGGCTGGCGAGATCTGCCCAGAAACATCCCTTTGGGGACACAGGGAGAGAGCGAGAGACTTCTGGACCCCCTGAGGAAGGCAAAAGCAGTGGAGATCTGGCAAGTGGTTGCGTGTGTTCGTTCGGTCTAATCCTGCCGGCAGCTGCGGC
>CAUYON010178365.1:0-11663 GCA_963573935.1 Arctocebus calabarensis
TCTTGCCTCAGCCTCCCTAGTAGCTGGGACTACAGGCGCCCACCACAGCGCCCGGCTATTTTTTTGTTTTGCAGTTCGGCCGAGGCCGGGCTTGAACCCGCCACCTTCGGTATATGGGGCCGGCGCCCTGCTCGCTGAGCCGCAGGAGCCGCCCTTACTTATCTATCTTGCTGACAGGACAGAATAAGGAAGAAACTGGATGTTCAACACGTTAAAATAAAATCAGTAAGAATAAAGCTGTTTTGCCTTGCTTTCCCAGTCCAAAAGTTGTAGACTGTCTGCATTTCTTAGTGCCAGAGTTAAGGTGTGGGGAACTTAGGCTGCTGAAGTTATGTACAACCAGCCTCCCATCCCTTCCTCTCTAGATGGGGATCAGTTTCACAAGCCTGATGGCCAAGGAGATAATGTGTTTCCTCCTCTGGAAACACAAATATGTCTGCTTTGAATTTGGTGGAGAAGGAAGGAATTAGTTCCTTAAAACTTTGTTGAGTTTTTTCTTCCATCCTATCTAATGACTATTTAGGGGTGTGGCAAGATGAAGCTGGAATGCTTTGCTTCCTTTTCCTTCTCTGAGGCAGTTCACATCTTTGGAAAGAAAAGCACAGGATACTTCGTGCCCTTCTCTGTGGTCTGAGGGAAGAATCTGGGAAGGATTCTTCCCAGAGATGAGACTTCCCAGTATGAGACTTAGGCAAGGACAATATTAAAAAACAAAACAGGCTCAGCGCCTGTGGCTCAACGGGCTAAGGCGCCAGCCACATACACCTGAGCTGGCAGGTCCAAATCCAGCCCAGGCCCGCCAAACAACAATGCCAGCTGCAACCAAAAAATGGCCGGGCGTTGTGGCCGGTGCCTATAGTCCCAGCTATTTGGGAGGCGGAGGCAGGAGACTCGCTTAAGCCCAGGAATTGGAGGTTGCTGTGAGCTGTGGATGCCACAGCACTCTATCCAGGGTGACAGCTTGAGGCTATGTCTCGAAAAAAAAAAAACACTCAGAAGAACAGAATCATTTTTCCTGTGTCACTGATTTGAAAACTAAGGCAGAGGCTTGGCGCCTGTGGCTCAACAGGCTAAGGCTCCAGCCACGTACACCTGAGCTGGTGGGTTCGAGTACTCTATCCAGGGCAACAGCTTGAGGCTCTGTCTAAAAAAAAAAAAGAAAAGAAAAGAAAACTAAGGCAGAGTGACTTGCCGGAGGCCTTGGCATGAGTCAGTTAGTGCTTTTGACTCCTGTTGCCTTTGACTCAGAGTCCCATGCACTTACCATGTGATCAGCAAAGTCTTGTGCAATAAATAAATGGGCTTCAATTTTGAGCTTAAATGACTCCCAATAACAGGCGTGATGGGCATTCTGTGTTTTTCATTTCAGAGTTATCCTGTTTTTGACAAGCAGGTTGCAGTCTCTATTTTTTTTTTTTTTGTAGAGACAGAGTCTCACTTTATCACCCTTGATAGAGTGTTGTGGCGTCACACAGCTCACAGCAACCTCCAACTCCTGGGCTTAGGCGATTCTCTTGCCTCAGCCTCCTGAGTAGCTGGGACTATAGGCGCCCACTACAGTGCCCGGCTATTTTTTTGTTTTTCAGTTTGGCGGAGGCCAAGTTTGAACCTGCCACCTTCGGTATATGGCTGATATATACCATCTGATATATACCATATACCATATACCATGAGCCACAGGCACCACCCTGCAGTCTATATTTGAACTTTGGGCATATTCACCTGCATGTGAATGCACATTAGCCTCTTCTCCTATCCTGCAATCAGCCTTGTTGGATGAAAATGTGCCTCCCTGGGCGGCACCTGTGGCTCAGTCAGTAAGGCGCCAGCCCCATATACTGAGGGTGGAGGGTTCAAACCCAGCCCTGGCCGAACTGCAACAAAAAAAATATCCAACGTTGTGGTGGGCGCCTGTAGTCCCAGCTACTCAGGAGGCTGAGACAAGAGAATGGCCTAAGCCCAGGAGTTGGAGGTTGCTATGAGCTGTGACGCCACAGTACTCTACTGAGGGTGATAAAGTGAGACTCTGTCTCTACAAAAAAAAAAAAAAAGGAAGAAAGAAAATGTGCCTTCCTTCTCCCCCCACTCACATACCTATGCAAACCTTGGGAATTTGGTAGACAGTGAGATTATATGTTTCTCTGAAAAGTTGTAAAAAGATGAATGTGGGCTCGGCGCCCATTTGAACCCAGACCAGGCCAGCTAAACAACAATGACAACGGCAACAAAAAAAAGCTGGGCATTGTGGTGGGCGCCTGTAGTCCCAACCACTGAGGCGGCTGAGGCAAGAGAATCACTTAAGCCCAAGAGTTTGAGGTTGCTGTGAGCTGTGATATCATGGCACTATACCCAGGGTGACAGCTTGAGACTCTGTCTCAAAAAAAAAAAACAAAAAAAAAAACCATAGAATCTAGCATTTGCCCAAGCCAAAACCAATCATTGTAGGAAGCAGGGAAGAATCACATAGCTTGTTGTCTTAGCTTTGGGTTAACTAGATTTTTATGAGCCAGAGCTGCATTTGACATGTTGGGACCTGTAGGCAGCCCAGCCAGGATGGAGAACTTTGTTGCAGTTTGGCCAGGGCTGTGTTTGAACCCTCCACCCTCAGTGTATGGGGCTGGCGCTTTACTGACTGAGCCATGGTACATTGGACCAATCATTCATTCATTTCAACTGACTTTCCTCCTACTTGCTACAGACATCTTTGGATACCTGGGTATTTCCTTCCTCATTCAAAGTAACATAGGGCCAGGCATAGTGGCTCACATCTGTAATCCTAGCACTCTGGGAGGCAGAGGTGGGTGGATTGCCTGAGCTCACAGGTTCAAGACCAGCCTCAGCAAGAGCGAGAACTCCATCTCTAAAAATAGTCAGGCGTGTGATGAGTGCTGAGGTAAGAGAATTGCTTTAGCCTAGGAGTTCGAGGTTGCTGTGAGCTTTGATGCCACAGTATCTACTGAGGGCGACAACGTGAGACTCTGTCTCAAACAGACAAACAAACCAAGGTGATATGTCCTCGTCCCCTCAACCTTTTCTCTACTTATCTAGGGACTATAGCCTCAATTGCAACCTATCTTTATTCTGCCTTCTGCCCAGCTCCAAGGAGGCTGCTTCTCTTATTTTCCTGACCTCTGTATGAATAAAATACCTTGGGTTTAGTTACTATAGACTTTGCTTCTTTCCCTAAAGGTTTAGACCAAGCCCCTAGGGGGTCTCTTTCTAGAATAGTATACAAAAATATAAAGGGATCCTTGGCCCAGAAAAGGATACAAATGGTTTCTGGAATCAGAGTCCTGGGTTGGCATCTGGGTTTACCACTTGTACACTTTTACACAAATTACTTAACTCCGATCCCTTGATTTCTACAATTTGAACAAGAATCATAGTGTGAGGACACATGAGACAAATATGTACGTGAAGCACTTAGCTCAGTGAGTGACATTTAGTATTATGAGACTTAGGTGAGGACAATGTTAAAAAAACAAACATAGCGGGGTGGCGCCTGTGGCTCATGGAGTAGGGCGCCAGCCCCAAATACCGAAGGTGGCCGGTTCAAACCCCCTCTGCAGAACTGCAAAACAAAAATAGCCAGGCGTTGTGGTGGGCGCCTGTAGTCCCAGCTACTCGTGAGGCTGAGGCAAGAGAATCACCTAAGCCCAGAAGTTGGAGGTTGCTGTGAGCTGTGTGACGCCACGGCACTCTACTGAGGGTGATAAAGTGAGACTCTGTCTGTACAAAAAAAAGAAAAAAACATAGGGAACAACCAGCATTTGTCATCAGTTATCATTAGTATGAAAGTATTAACCCTAAGTCCTGAGGTGGTCATGCAATACAGCAAGCCCTGCTTCTCAAGACGTTGTTCTCTTACCTTTTTTTGAGCTTATTTTTGTCCCCTTATCCAGTCACATAAAACCAAAATAAAATAACTACCATCATCTTGGGGTCTGTCCTTGGGAAACTGGGAATGTTGCTGGAGCCCCCTTATTAAGCCATAGAATCAGACTTTCACATGCTATACTGGGGGCACTTGAGGATGGGAGTAGCCTGAGCTGACAAGAGGGGAGACCCAGGAGGCAGAGTTGAGAACCGGGGTGTCCAAGATAAAAAGGATATGTCAGGATATATTTATTAGGGGATCAAATGAGGGAAGTGAGCCAGGTAGGAGACCGAGAATGCTAATCATGGGGGCTTTTTAAAAGATGGCAAATTTGAAACTGGGGGAGTGTGTAGGGGATGGGGGCTGAGGGAGTTGCTAGGTCTGGACACCTGGGGCTGAAGAAGTGGGGGAGGGTAAGTAGTAGGAGGGAAGGGTTCTAGGTCTGAAGGGGAAGTGAAGAGGGTGTGTTTTGGGGGTGGGGAAGGCACCAGGGACCTGAAGTGGCCTGAAGTTTAGTTCTGGGGTTGAGAGGCTGAATGAGTGGAGAGGCTGGGGAGGTCTGGGTCTGCCGGTGGTGCTGGGTCTCTAGGCTGGCAAAAGCCAGGGGGCCTGGGTCTGTGCATGGAGGGAACCCCCTGGGCTAAAGAAAGAGAGGCAGCTGCGGGGGATCTCGGGTCCCTGGCCAGAGGGGTGGTGTACCCAGGGGTCATTTAGAGGGCTGGGGTCCCCAGCAGGGAAGCCGGTCTGAGAGCTGACCAGGGCTGTGGGGAGAGGGGGTTTGGGGCCTGTGGGCTGGGAGTCTTCGGCTGGCAGAGTCCGGGCGTCCAGAGTCCCTGGAGGGTGTTGGTGTCTCCCCGGGTCCCCGACGAGGCAGGGAGAAGTGACGAGGCCGTGGGGAAGGGGCGCGGGGTTCCGGGCCACTGGCGGCAGGAGCTCCGGGGTCTCTGAGGAGGGCCAGGGGCGCAGGGTCCGTGTGGGTCACCGGGTCCCGGAGTCCCCGGCGCGGGCGGGCCCTGGCGCCGCCCCGCCTGACATCAGTTCCTGCCGCCGCCGCCGCCGCTCACAGCCCGCGGCCTCCTTCCCCGCCGGCCGCGCTCCGGAGCCGCCGGGCCGCGGTGGAGCGAGGGCCCGGGCGAGGCGAGGGCCGGGCGGCGGGCGCCGGGCCCCGCGGCCGGCACGACGGAGCCCCCGCACGGCCGGCGGCAGCGGTTGGCGGCGGCCCCGGGCCCCCGGCGCGGGAAGCGGCGGCGGGGCTGCGGCGGCGGCGGCGACGGCAGCGCCATGGAGCCGCGGGAGGTGAAGGACCGGATCCTGGAGAACATCTCGCTGTCAGTGAAGAAGGTGAGCGCGGCCTCCTTTCCCGGCCGGGGCCCGTCCCGCCCGGCGCCCCCTCATGCCTTCGTGGCTGTCGCCCGGGCCGGGGGCCCACCCCCCTTCCCCTCCGCGACGGGGTTGGGGGCGTCCGGGATCCCGGGCCGGCCGAGGGGAAGCGGGGCCGCTCACGTGAGCTGCGCAGCCTCCGAGCTATTTTTAAAGAACAAAGTTGAGGTCAGCACCCTCAGAGCTTCCCCGAGCCCAGCCGCGGGCGCTGCCTTCCCGGAGGGGCCGGCAGCAGCTCCGGGAAAGCTCCCGGGAAGAGCTCGCCGGCAGCATCTCTGCGGAACCCGCAGCATCCTCGCACCGCCCGGCTCGCGTCGCCACGGTCAGGGTCAAGGCCAGTGCTAGCAGCGCCCAGGTCCCCCAGTCCTGTGTCCTGGCACATCGCCTGTGGTCCCGGAAGGCCCCCTGAATGATCTTGCCCAGGAATGGCAGTTTTGAAGAGGCTCGTTGCGGAGCTTTGGTTGAGAGCCTGAAGTACCTGGGAATTCCGTTTTGGATGGTGATCCGTGGAACTGGGTGACACCACAGACGCTTTGGGGCTGGCAGCAGTAGTGATAAATGTCCCAATTCCAGGTAGAAACGAGTGCGGTGGCTGTCAAGGGCATGTATTTGTGATGAGGTCACTTTCTCTGAAAAAAGGTCCCGTGCCAGAGGTAGATAGAATTCATATGCGCCGAAAACTTAAATGGCCAAACCAGAAAGGATTTTTCCCCCATTTGAATTCCTGACTCACTTGATAATCTCAGAAACTGGAAAAAAAAAAAAAAAATTTGGGTGGAGAAAAGACTCACTAGGTTACTTTTACTACTTCAGGGAATCAAAATGAGAATTATTAGGTCAACCATATACTTAAATAACTGTGTTTTTCCCACTTAAATTCCCCAAAAGACACATGCAAGTAATTTAACTTTTTGTAAAGATAAATGTGGCTTAAACAGAAAAGTGGATCCCAAATTGCTCTTACTAAAAGCACATCTACAAGTTACATTGCAGAGATCCAGCAAGAGTTTTGTTTGTATTCCTGAGCTTTGCTAATGCAATGGGGTGCAGTTTTTGCTTACTCAAAAGAGTGCAAGATGAGCAAATACTTTGTTAAAAAGCAGTGCATCTTTCATAATGGAAGAGAAAGGAACATAGGTGATCTTCCTAATCTAATCTGGGCT
Organism: Arctocebus calabarensis; assembly: GCA_963573935.1. NCBI lineage: Eukaryota > Metazoa > Chordata > Mammalia > Primates > Lorisidae > Arctocebus > Arctocebus calabarensis. The sequence continues at coordinate 6,421 of CAUYON010178365.1, forward strand.
GATTCTGGCTTCAGGTACACCAAGTATTTTGTCTTTGGATTTCAAACCAATAAACGGGAAAGTTCCTAATACAGAGGTGGTAGTCATGGGCACCCTGTTACGTGTGTAAACAAGGATCTTTGAAAGGTGGAGATCCATTTTGTAAATCAAGCTGTCATTTATGAAAGAGTTGGGTGTGTTTGTCAAGGTTCTTATAATTGTATGTGTTTTGACAAGCACATTTTATTGGGCTGTAACTCACCCCAGAATATATAAGTCACACGCTAAAAACTGCAAACACATCCCTAGGTGTATCACAACCAAAGGCATGCCTAGCATCATGGTTAGGAACATGGTGTCTGGGGTTTGGCTCAGTGGGTTGAATCCTCACCTTGGCAGTTAACAGCCCTATAGCCTGTAGTTAAGGTTCCTTAACTTCTCCATGCCTCAGTTGCCTTATCTATAAGCAGGGGGAAAATTAGGATTGTGAAGACTTAATGAAAATATGAAGGCCGAGTGTGGTAGCTCACACCTGTAATCCTAGCACTCTTTAGAGGCCAAGGCAGGTGGATTGCTTGAGCTCATGAGTTCAAGACCAGCCTGAGCAAGAAGCAAGACCCTTTCTCTAAAAAATAGCCATGCATTGTGGTGGGTGCCTGTAGTCTCAGCTGCCCTGGGGGCTGAGGCAAGAGGATTGCTTAAGCCCAAGAGTTTGAAGTTGCTGTGAGCTATGATGCTATGGCACTCTACTGAGGGCAACAAAATGAGACTTTGTCCCCTCCAAAAAAAAAAAAAGAAAGAAAGAAAAAGGAAAGAAAAGAAAAAAATAGAAAATATGTAGAAAGTTTATCATGTTTTTTATTTTTATTTATTTATTTGTTGGTGCTGCTGCATTAACCAAGCTCACAGCAACTTCAAACTCTTGGGCTCAAATAATCCTCTAGCTTCAGCCTCCCAAGTAGCTGGGACTACAGGCGTGCTCCACAATGCCCAACTATTTGGCGTCATTCTTGACCCAGTCTTAACTAGTAGCTTTTTTGTGTATGGTAGCCATTTCCTCACTTTTACAAGGTTTGACGATGGCACAAGTGCCTCACTACCTAAAGGTTGTTGTTTTTGTTAGCCACTTACTTTGTATGCTTGTTTCAGACAACTGCGATATGATTCTTTTTTTTTTTTTTTTTTTGAGGCAGAGCCTCAAGCTGTCACCCTGGATAGAGTGCTGTGGCATCACAGCTCACAGCAACCTCCAATTCCTGGGCTCAAGCGAGTCTCTTGCCTCCCCCTCCCAAGGAGCTAGGACCACAAGTGCCCGCCACAACACCCGGCCATTTTTTGTTTGCAGCTGTCATTGTTGTTTGGCGGGCCCGGGGCTGGATTCGAACCCGCCTGCTCAGGTGTACGTGGCTGGCGCCTTAGCCCATTGAGCCACAGGCGCTGAGCCTGCGATATGATTCTCGCATCGTGAAGTATGTTTGATTTTTCTGTATCAGAGCATCTGCTTCTAATAGGAATCAGTTAGTTTTGCTGCAGCAAGTCTTCAATGTCTAATGCTGTCTGATTGATCCTTACATGCCAGTCTCCCTAAATTTGTTACACAGCACCTTCAGAGTTGCTTTGGCTTTTTTTTCTCCATCCTACCACCAGTAAAATGGTCTTACTGGTCCTTTTATAATGATGTTGCATGAAGAAAATCAGATGTTGGCTCGGCGCCTGTGGCTCAAGTGGCTAAGGCGCCAGCCACATACACCTGAGCTGGAGGGTTCAAATCCAGCCAGGGCCCACCAAACAGCAATAACGGCTGCAACCAAAAAATAGCCAGGTGTTGTGGCAGGCACCCGTTGTCCCAGCTTGAGGCTCTGTCTCAAAAAAAAAGAAAGAAAGAAAATCAGATGTGTATTTCTGCAATGAAAGATCCATTGTGTATTACTATATTTGCAGAATATTTTAGAACTTTTTATTAAAATATGCAGACAGAAAAGGGCATGGTGTACAGCTCAATGAGTTCTTACAAAGTGAAGAAGGCTGGACTCAGTGGCTCAGGCCTGTAATCCTCGCACTCTGGGAGGCCAACGCGGGTGGATTGCCTGAACTCATGAGTTCGAGGCCAACCTGAGCCAGATTGAGACCTCATCTCTAAAAATAGCCAGGTGTTGTGGTGAGCGCCTATAGCCCCAGCTACTTGGGAGGCTAAGGCCAGAGAATCGCTTGTGCCCTAGAGTCTGAAGTTGCCTGTGAGCTGTGATGCTACCAATAAGGGTGACAAAGTGAGACTCTATCTCAAAAAAAAAACAAACAGAAAAGTCCCAAAGTGTACACATTCACATATCCAGCACCCAGACCAAGAAACAGAACATGACCGTTATCGCAGAACATCCCCATCCCACCTTTTTCCCTGTCTCAGAAACTACACCCTCAAGGTAGCCACTGTCCCCAAGCAATATGGTTGAGTTCAGCTATTTTCACAGCTAGATTTTGTAATAATGCACATCCATTATCACACCAGAAAGGTGAAATAGTTGTTATCCCACCTCAATCCCAGGGCACCTGTGCTCTGATAGGGAGACAAGATTCTTGGGAGCTAGAGAGAACTGGAGAGTTGAATATGTAGTTAATACAATTATTATTTTTTGTTTTTAATTGAGAAAGAGTCTCACTTTGTCACCCTCTATAGTGTGCTGTAGCATCATAGCTCACAGCAATCTCAAACTCTTGGGCTCAAGTGATTCTCTTGCCTCAGCCTCCCAAGTAGCCGGGACTTCAGGAGCCTGCCACGACACTCAGCTATTTTTTTTTTTTTTTTTTTTTTTTAGAAATAGCCTCAAGCTTTCACCCTGGATAGAGTGCTGTGGCATCACAACTCACAGCAACCTCCAATTCCTGGGCTCAAGCGAGTCTCTTGCCTCCGCCTCCCAAGTAGCTGGGACTACACGCGTCCACCACAACGCCTGGCCATTTTTTGGTTGCAGCCGTCGTTGGTTGGAGGGCCGGGCTGGATTTGAACCCGCCAGCTCAGTTGTATGTGAGCCGATACCCAGCTATTTTTGTTGTTGTTGTTTGTTTCTTTAGCAGGCCCAGGCCAGGTTCGAATCCACCGGCTCCCGTACATGTGGCCAGCACCCTAACCACTGAACTATGGGTGCCCAGCCTAGCCTAGTTAACACAATTAAGTGTAAATGTTAATAAAAAGCAAGTTCCATATGTTCTTGAAAGGGGGTGCGTAGCAGAAGCATCCAGGTGCTGCTAATAAAGCCTGTGGTTGCTGATTTGTTAATAAAGAGAAATGTGCAAGTCAAGGAGGGTGCTAGCCTTTTGGATTTTGGCACGTGGCTCTTTCTACTAAATAGCATCTTCCCTGGGGGTGGGAAGGCAGTGGTTTTCAGGAGAGTTTTGTTTTCTAGGAGCTGTGAGTGCCTTTTGCATATTCATGTAATATGAACAAAGGCTGTGTGCTAGAAGCAGCAGCCTCTGACCTCCAAGAGTTTGTGTATTGATTGAGGGGGAGAGGATGATAAAAAATAACCAGGGCAGGGAAGCGCCTGTGGCTCAGTCTGTAGGGCACCGCCCCGTATACCAAGGGTGGCGGGTTCAAACTGGTCCCCGGCCCAACTGCAACAACAGCATAGCCGGGCATTGTGGCGGGTGCCTGTAGTCCCAGCTACTCGGGAGGCTGAGGCAAGAGGAGTGCTTGGGCCAAGGAGCTGGAGGTTGCTGTGAGCTGTGTGATGCCACGGCACTCTACCCAGGGCGATAGAGTGAGACTCTGTCTCTACAAAAAAAAAAAAAAAACAAGGCAAGAAAGATTAAATAACTATTGAAGGTCGCACAGGTAACAAGAAAAGAAATGTATTTGAAGTCAGGGTCTGTAGGGTTCTGAAGGTCAAGCCTTTGTAACCCCTCAACAATTGTAAATCATGACTGTACTTCGGCTTCAAGAAAGGAGTGTATCTGAAGAATCGACACCTTTATTAACAAGCACTGGGATGGGGTCCTGTGGGGTGAGGCTGCCCTGGATGGGACCCCCGGATTACTTCCTGTGAGTGCAGCAGAGGAAGGAGAGGCAGGAAAGGGAGATGGAGCGCTGGGAAGTCACCAGTTTAATTGGAGTGCAGGGAAATCTGTTCTTTTCTGGTGTTCCTCTCCTGGACAGAGGGCATGGCAGGCAGCGTTTAAAAGCAGGCTTTGGGCTTGGCATCTGTAGCACAGTGCTTACAGCGCCAGCCACATACACCGAGGGTGGCCATTTTGAACCTGGCCCGGGCCAGCTAAACAACTGCAACCAAAAGATAGCCGGGTGTTGTGGCGGGTGCCTGGAGTCCCAGCTACCTGGGAGGCTGAGGCAAGAGAATTGCTTAAGCCTGAGAGTTGGAGGTTGCTGTGAGCTGTGATGCCACGGCACTCTACCCAGGGTGACAAATAAATAAATGCAGGCTTTGGAGTTTTGCAGACTCCAAATTTGAATCCCTGTCAGCTTCTTAGCAGCTGTGTGATCTTAAGCAGTTTACTTACCCTTTCTAATCTCCTATTTGCAAAGTGAGACTGATACCTAGGAAACGGACTTGTTGAAAGGATTAAATGAGGTAACGTTTTTAGTGCTCTGCCCAAGGCCTGACATGTAGTATCACCAGGATACTCTTGTGTTATCATTAGGATCATTATTTGGCAGACAGGGATTATGAGTTGCAGAATTTCATTCTTTTATTCAACCCCAAGTTATTGAATACCAGCTAAATCACAGGCACCATTTTGGGCCCTTGGTGAACATCAGCTATTATAGCAGACTCAGTGCCTGCTATCCTGAGGCACACTCCAGAGTGGAAAGTCAGACAATAAGCAAAACAAATAAGTAAATTACATAGTGTATTAAAATGTGATATGTGTCCTGGAAACAAAAAAGAGGTTTAGGTAACTGTTCAAGTTACATGTTTAATTATAGGCCCTAACATTATCTGACTCTGCTAGTACATTGGCCTGGAAACTCAATGGTGGTCTTGGGGCCTGACTTTTTTTTTTTTTTTTTTTGAGATAGTTCACTATGTCACCCTCGGTAGAGTGCTGTTGTGTCACAGCTCACAGCAACCTTCAGTTCTTGGGTTTAAGTGATTCTCTTGCCTCAGCCTCCCAAGTAGCTGGGACTACAGGCGCCAGCCACAATGCCAGCTATTTTTTGTTGCAGTTATTTAGATGACCCGGGCCAGGTTTGAACCCGCCACCCTCAGTGTATGTGGCTGGTGCCGTAACCACTGTGCTATGGGTGCTGAGCC
>CAUYON010178366.1:0-10614 GCA_963573935.1 Arctocebus calabarensis
CATATTCTTCTTAGCAAAGTATCTCAAGAATGGAAGAAATAGTATCCAATGTACTCAACCCTAATATGAAGCTTATTTATAGCTTTCATATGAAGGCTAAAACCCAATTATAGCACAAGAATACAGGGAAAAGGGAAAGGGAGAGGAGGGGTGGGTGAAGAAAGGGTGGAGGGAGGGAAATTGGTGGGATCACACCTACAGTGCATCTTAGCAGAGTACTGGTGAAACTTATTAAATGTAGAATATCGATGTCTTCATATAGTGATTAAGAAAATGCCATGAAAGCTATCTCTAACAGTACAATCAAAATATTTGTTTGTATATGAAGTAAGCACATTGTGCCCCATGATTGCACCAATGTACACAATTATGATTTAATAAAATTATTTAAAAAATAAATAAATAAAATTAAAAAAAATAAAATGTAGACCAATGGAACATAAGAAAGAGCTGAGAAATAAAATTGCATAGGTACAACCATCTGATTTTTAACAAAGCATCTAAAAACACACACTGAGGAAAGAACATCCTATTAAATAAACAGTGCTGGGGTAATTGGATAGCCATATGAAGAAGAATAAAACAGGATTCCTACCTCTTGCCATATACAAAAATTGACTCAAGATAGATTAAAGACCTAAATGTAAAACATGAAATCATAAAAAGTCGGGAAGAAACTGTAGGAAAAACTCTTCTAAACATCAGATTGGCAAAAAAAAAAAAATGTATGGCTAAGACCTGAAAGGCAAATACAAGAATAACAAAAATAGATAATTGTGACAAATTATTATAAAATGTTTCTGCATAGGAAAGGAATTAATCAACAGAGTAAAAAGACATCTTACAGAATGGGAGAAAATGTTTGCAAACCATACCTCTGGCAATGGGATAATATCCAGAATCTATAAAAACTCAAATCAGCAATGAAAAATCAAACAATCTCATTGAAAAGTGGGCAAAATATATCTTGTACTGTATCTTGAATGTGGTGGTGGGTATACAAATATATACCTGTAATAAAATTGCATAGAACCACATACACACAAACACACTCATGTCCATACACACTCATATACACACAGATGTGTAAAAGTGAAATAGGGATCAGTCATTTAAAAAAACAACAGTTAGAGATGCATAGGCTATTTCCTCACGGGTTAATTTAATGATTTTCACTGTTGAAATGAAATGTTTATAATCTAGGACTTCATTCATGTTAACTAAATGGAGAATTGAATCTCTGACTTAAATAAATGTTTATACAGTAGATGTTAAAGTAAATTTATGAAATTCGTGATTGAAAGGAAATAAAAAATACTATCAGCTTGAAATAAAAAAGAAATGTTGAATTAAGGAAATTTGTTTATAATTGGATAATTCTAAAATTTAAGGGTTTTCAAAAATTATTTAAGGCTTATACAAACTTCCATTTAGTGAATTTGATAAGCCAATTCAGTCAAATTTATTATTACAATTTCTGGTGAACAGAAAATAACATCAATGGGGTTTCAATATAAAGCAAACTAATAGCATGGAAAGCATACTTGACTTGTCCCTTTAGAGTATATTTTGAAAAAAATTTCTGTATTAATCCTCTTGGACTGCTATAATAAAATGCCACAAATGAGGTAGCCTATAAACAGCAAAAATCTATTTCTCACAGTTCTGGTGGCTGGGAAGTCCAAACCAGTTCCTAGAAAATGGCAATTCCAAGGTGCTATCAGATTCAGTGTTTAGTTTGGGCTGGATTTCTCATAGATGGTGCTTTCTATGAGATGTATTCCCCCCCAAAAAAAATTATATGTTGAAATTCCACTAAGGATTAATGTAAGTGTACTAGAAGCATTAGAAATATGGACTTTGGGGAAAACATTAGGGTTCTGCACTCATTTATACGATGAATGTCTTATAAAAAAAGAATGAAAGAATTTCCTTAGCCTTCCATCATACCAGGTTATGGTAAAAAAAAAAAAATGGTCATCTGTGAACCTCATCAAACACTGAATCTGCTATACCATGGTGTTGGATTTCCCTGTCTCCAGAACTATGATATATAAATGTTTGTTAGCCACCCAGTTTACAGTACTTTTGTTTTAGCAGCTTTGATGAACTAAAACAGGAAGTAGTCTTTCTTTTTTATATTTGACTTTTGGGGACAAAGAATGAAATTCCAAGTAATAAAATTTGCCAAGTTATGTTGTACAAAGTAGAAACTGGGGAAAACTAATTAAGGCTCATTATTGGAAAAAAATGCACCAACATTACACTTAACCATAAAAGGAATGACTGTGTTTAATTGTAGCTGTAAATAATCTAACAATGTCAGGATCATATGCAAAAGTACCATATATGTCACCTTGACTGTTCTCTTCCCACTCCCCACAGTAAATACATTACCAAATCTTATCAAACTTTTCTGTGTATTGAAAAAATGTTTTGAAAGATATATATATATATATATTTTTTTTTTTTGTAGAGACAGAGTTTCACTTTATCGCCCTGGGTAGAGTGCAGTGGCGTCACACTGCTCACAGCAACCTCCAGCTCTTGGGCTTAAGCGATTCTCTTGCCTCAGCCTCCCTAGTAGCTGGGACTACAGGCGCCCGCCACAGCGCCCGGCTATTTTTTGTTTTTGTTTTTGCAGTTCGGCCGAGGCCGGGCTTGAACCCGCCACCTTCGGTATATGGGGCCAGTGCCCTACTCGCTGAGCCACAGGAGCCACCCAACCATCCTCTTCTGGCTTGAAAGGTTTGATCAGAGAGATCTGCAGTTATTCTAATATTCTTCCCATTGTAGGTTATGGTTTTCTTACATCTGGCTGCTTTCAGAATTTTCTCCTTCATATTAACTTTAGTGAAGTTAATTATGATGTGCCTGGAGGGTGTTTTATTTGCATTGTGTCATGCTGGGGTTCTGAAACTGTCTGCTATCTGAATCTCAGAATCTCTTTGGCATGTCTGGAAAGTTCTCTTTCATAATCTCACAAAGAAGAGACTCAGTGCTCTATCAAGCCACTTCATTGCTTTCCAGGATCCCTATGAGGTGAATATTGGTTTTCTTCAAATTACCCCAGAGTTCTCTGAGAGAATGATCCATTTTTGTCCTCCATTTTTCTTCCTCTTTGAAAGTTTGGGAGCGTTCGAAAGCTTCATCTTCAATGTCAGAAATCCTTTCTTCTGCTTGCTCCATTCTGTTATTGAGTTATTCTACCGTTATTTCTCAGATCTTTTAGGGCTGAAAATTCTTGTCTCAATGTGTTAAAATAATTGGTCATTTTCTCTTTGGATTCATTGAATTCTTGAGACATCTTTGGGTTACTGCTTGAAGTTCTAATTCTATCTTTTCCTCCATTCTGTTGATCTTATTTGCTCTCCAGATTCTGAATCCTATTTCTGACATCTTAGCCATTTGTTTATACATGGGATCTTGTGCTGTGTCTGCCTTATCATTCCTTGGTGGAGTTGATCTACTCAGATTATTCATGTTGCCAGAGTTTTTCCATTGATTCCACTTCATGATTGTTTTTCTCTGTTGCCTCTGGCCATCCTCAGAGTTGGGGAGGTGTCTCTCCAAGATTAGACCCCTGTGGGATCACTCTATTGTTGCTGGATCTTTATAGGAAGTGACCCTGTGTAGCTCCTCTGGGACTGTCTCAGCCAGGGAGCTCTAGCTGTGGGAGCAGCTCCGGAGCATGGCTCACATGAATCCAGCAGCAGGGTGGGGCTGGTGCAGTTCTGGCAGTGCCTGGCACCTGGTGACTTTGGTAAAGAGAGTCCATGGCTCCAGGAGTCTCTAGCTAGGCAGAGGGCTCCGTGCAGAGGCAGGGAGAGCTCCGGAGGGAGGGTATGGGTTGCTTGGCTCCTAGAGTCTCCTGTCAGGGCAGGTGGGGGTTGGAGGGAAGAGGCTCGGCACGGCCCCCAGGGTCTCTTGCCCAGCAGGGCGCTTGGTGCAGCAGATAGGGGGTGGGGGGAGCACTGCTCAAGAACCTCCTCCCACAGTTTCAGCATGGGTTAGGCTACTAGTTCATTGGGTAAGTGGGGAAGGGTTCAGAATGGCAAGGAAAACTTTAGTTCAATTTTTCTGCCTAGCGAGAGAGTGTTCAGAGTCACAGCAGGGTCTCTCTCAGGAAGTAGTCCCCACTTCCTACAGCACTCACCTGTGGGGTTAGACGAGAGGTCCACAGTTCATTGTTCGTCTGTAGAAAACCTGTAGGAGCAAACAAAGAGAAAAAAAGAAGAAGGTAGGAGCTTTTAAAATAATGTCAAAGCATGTCCTCTCTGGAGAAGAAGAGTTGAGATGAAGCACTTTTGCCACAAAGTGCCTAAGCCTGACAACTCAATGAAATAAGCAACTTTCATCTAAAAACAACTTCAGCAAGTATAGCAGATGGTCTTCAAAATTAAGAATTAAAATTGTTTTATGTAAGTAGAGACCAAGTACAACTCTTTCTACAGGTTCCAGAAATAACTCATCTTCCTCCCAAACTGTTCCCCATCTTGGGTTCCCTAATGGTACCACGATTCACCATTCAAGAGAGAAACCTAGGAGATTGCTCTCTCATCTTCATAGCCAACCTACAGTCCAAGCCCTGTGGATTTCATCTTCTACACACCTTGGACACTTACTCTCTTGCCTTTATCTACATTGGCAATTCATGACTCCAGGCCTTCACCTTCTCCCTTTGTCTCTTCCTGCCTCCAAGATTTGTTCCCCACCCTTACTCTCAACTTTTCTCCTTTATTCACCTTAAGTGAACTTTATTAAATGCAAATAATTTCCTTACTTATGTTGGATTTTTGTTCATTTGTTATGTGTTTCCTCACTGCCTATAGTAGTGGCTTTAACCAGAAGTCCATATCAGAATCGAGTAAGGAGTTTTTACAGACCTAGTAAATACAAATTTCCAAGGGTCATAAGGAGACAGTTTGTGATAGGGAAATGGATGGTTTACTATGAGGAGCAGAATGACAGACTGATGATATATAGAGTGTTGCTAAGAAACCTGAGATGGAAGACAGTGCTATCTACAGAGTTTTAAAAAACTTCAGCAAGGCTCAGAGTTTTATTGTTGGAGTAGAGACGGTAACTTGCATATCATATGAACTTGCATATCATATCAAACTAACCTCCAATCATAGCACAATTGTGCCATCCTGTGGTTTACCCTCTGCCCTCCCCATTCAGGGCCTTACACAATTCAGGGCCTCTGCCTGCCTTTCCAGCTTTATTTCCTATATCAAACCACTCAAATGGCCAGACTCTTTCCAGCTTCCTGTAAAATCCCTGAGCTTTCATGCATACTTTTTCTCGCTATCTGAAAATGCCACCCTCCACTCACATTACACCTAAAGTCCCATGGGACTGTCCATTTAAAAAACAAGTCTTCCCTCTGTTTTCCTTCTTGCCAAGGTGAACAAAGAATATTGTGATTACTGTTATGCTATGAGATAAACAGAACAATGTTTTATTTATGTGAGCTGCTTGTTGTGTACAGGAAATAAAAGTAGAGAGCTTATTGTGGGCTTCAAACACCCAAGAATATTTTAGTTTCAGTGTTTGGCCAAATTTACTATTAATAAAAAAGATAAAGAAACAGAGCCAATAAGATTTAGACCCTTGCTTCTATTCAGGAGGCTGTAGGTATAAGTATTTTCCAATGGGAAATGAACACCAGCTTCTGGAATAACTATCCCAGGAAGAAAAACACTATAAATAAATGAGTCTTGGTTCCAAAGTAGTATCTCTTCAATCTGCATCCTGCTTTATGAAAAGATGGGCTGATGTCTCCAAAGGGGCAGGAGGTTCAGCAGCTGTATAAACTCCATCTGAGAGTTCATCACCATCATGTCTCCCCCAACAGCCCCTTCCATCTTAGACAAGACCCAGAAAGATTAGGGATAGTGAAGATCAGCATCTTTGCCACCTTCTTTATTTGCTGCACCAACAAAGACCTTGTTTTGGTTGCATTTTGTTTAAAGTTTCTGATGTTAAGAGTGATTGATTAGACTGGGTCATGTGGGTGGGTTAGGAAGGACTGGGGTAACAGATTTCCTTCAATCCTTAACTCCTCTAGACAAACCCTAGCAAATAGCAAATGGCTTCACTGACCCTGTCTTTTGTTCCTTCCATAAGATTTCAGAGCTACAAACACCCTAATTCATTCCCTTTGAATCTCCCTTTTTACAATCTGGCTTCTTTGTAGGACGAGACATATTTGAAAACACATTTGAAGAATGATGTTTTCCAGTTCAGGATACAGAATGGCATCTGTACATCCCACCTGATTGCCCAGAATTATGGAGGCTTGGCAAGTGCATCGAGGTCTGCACAGTGCTGTACCAGTCAAGGGGTAGCAGCAGTGGAGAAATATGGGGCTGTGTGGGCAGGTGAGAATGCAGTTAGTATGTCACTATAGTCAGTGACAGAGGAAAGCACTTGAATAGAAGAGGACAAGGAAGACTTCCCCAAAGAGGAGCTGCTCCAGCTCAAACATAAAGGAGAAAGTAGGTCTCCTAGAGAGATGCCTGATACACACACAAGCAGGAAATACAGGTAGGTGTACTTTTTAGAATCACCTTCAAGTCTTTCAGGGTAAATTCCTGCTGTCAAGAACAAATTCTTTAATTAATTAGGACACATACTGATTCTATGACTTAGAATTAGCACAGATGTGTGGTTCTGTACCTTGATAAAGAAATACTAGTTTATGTGCTGGGCTTGGTGGCTCACTCCTATAATCCTAGGACATTGGGAGGCCAAGGTGGGGGGATTGCCTGAGTTTAAGAGTTGCCTGAGAGTAAGACCCCAACTCCTAAAAAAATGAAAAAGCCAGACGGGCACCACAGTAGGCACCTGTAATCCCAGCAGCTTCTAGAGGCTGAGGCAGTGGGGTGCCCACAGCCCAAGTCTGAGGTTGCAGTGAGGTATGACACCATTACACTCTGCTCAGGGCATAGGGTGGGACTCTGTCTCAACAACAACAACAATAACAAAAGCAAAGAAATAAAAAAATAAGCAAGGAAATAAAAAAGAAAGAAAAAGTTCAAGACCAGCCTAAGCAAGAATAAGACTGCCATCTCTAATAAAATTAGAGGCTAGGCGTGGTGGCTGACACCTGTAATCCTAGCACTCTGGGAGGCTGAGGTTTGGAGGATTGCCTGAGCTCAGGAGTTCAAGACCAGCCTGAGCTAGAGCAAGACCCTGTCTCTAAAAAGAAAAGAAGAAGAAATAGCTGGGCATTGTGGCAGATGCCGGTAGTCCCTGCTACCAGGGAAGCTGAGGCAAGAGGATAGCTTAAGCCCATGAGTTTGAGGTTGCTATGAGCTATGATGCCATGGCACTATAACCAAGGGTGACAAAGTGAGACTCTGTTTCAAAAAATAAATAAATAAAATAAATAAAAATAGAAAAATTAGCCAGGCATTATGGTGGGTGCCTATATAGACTCAGGAGGATGAGACAAGAGGATTGCAGGATCCCAAGACTTTGAGGTTGCTGTGAGCTATGATCCCATATCACTCCAGCCTAAGCAACGGAGAGAGATGCTGTCTCAAAAAAAAAAAAAGAAAGAAAGAAAGAAAGAAAAGAAAAATATTAACTTATATCATAATTAATTCCACTCACTATTTGAACATCCTTCTAAATAATGTTTTCCTGACATCAATTTTCTGCTCAAAAATTTACCAGGTTCTCTACACCCCCACAGGACTAAGCTAACCCAGCTGACAATACTACCTACATGAGCATGTGTCCCAAACATCTCCCAACCTCATCTTTTGTTTCAGTCAAGCCTGTTATCCTGACCAACCTCATCCACAAATGCTTCTTTCTTCATCTTTACCTTTTAGTAGATTATCCCCATCATTCGGACAGGGAAGCAGGATGTAGGTGGGAGGATGGAGGAAGGAAGAGAGGGAAAAAGAGAACAAGGTGGCAGAGAGGGAGAAAATACAGACGAAGGAAAGATATAGGGAATAAGATATTTGCACTGAGCTACCTGATTCGCTTGACTCCTCAGCCTGCATTTTGTGCTTTTCTTCCCCACAGCCCTTTTCAAGGCAGCAGATCAATTGTTTGACACACTTCGAGTAAGTTCTGAAGTGTTTTTCCCCAAGGTATTATTCTGCTTTGTGCTTTCTAAAGTCAGCTCTACCCTGCAGAAAATTAAATAAAAAGAAGTCAAGTTAATTTTTAGCCACAGTGGCAGGGAGCAGGATGGGTGCTCTTGTAGAGGCCTGGTCCTCATATCCAATCCGTTACACATGAATGTTTCATTTTGCTCATTCCCAACCCTCAGGGTAACCATGTATGTTAATCTGAGTTATAAACTGAAGCAGAGATGCAATATACTTGATTTTAACAGAGTTCTCCTCAAGTCAGTCATTTTTTAAGTAAGTAAAAAAACTGACTCTATATCCAAAGCCATTTACCTTCCCTTCCTAGCCTCGGCACTCCCACCAAACCCTCTGAAACCACCTCACATGTCTACACATGGTGGTAAAGCACCAAGCGAAACCACAAATAATTCAGTTCAAAACCAAAGCCAATTCTGAATGATTTGTCTCAACAGAATCAACTGAAATAGTTAAATGCTCTGATGTTTTAGAACCACAATAGTACTTCGTAATTTGTTGCAACACAGTCACTTGGAGACAGAAGTGCTGAATTAATTGTACTGTTTTTATGACTGCTAGGTTTTATCCACTAAGACCATGTTAATTTCTCAACATGAAAAGACTCACTTTTGTATAGAATATCAGTAATAAAACCAGAGAGTAAGTGAGTAATGGGCTCAAAGGGCTGCTATCAAACAGCTATTAGGGGACACCCTAGCTCACCTTATATGCAATCTGTGTCAGTCATCCCATTACTAGGAACATACCCAAAAGAAAAAATCATTTTACCATAAAGACATTTGCATTCAATTTTTATAGAAGCTCAATTCACAATAAAAAAGATATGTGGAAATAGCCCAAGTCCCCATCAACCCATGAATGGATTAATAAACGGTGGTGTATGTATACCATGGAATACTATTCAGCCATAAAAAGATGGGAATTTGTATCTTTCATATTTACCTGGAAGGATTTAGAGAACATTATCCTGAGTAAAGTGTCACAAGAACAGAAAAGCAAGCATCCCATGTACTCAATACTAAGTTGAAACTAGTAAATTAACAACTACGGTCCCACATGATAGAAAAATTCAATTAAATTCAAGAAGCAGGGAGAGGGTTTGGCAAGTTCCCACTAAATGGGTATATGGCACACCCATATGTCCTGGGTGAAGGACATAACTAAAACTCATACTATGCCAGCAATGTAACCTAATAGTTAACCTCATATTAATCAGAATTTTTTTTAAGTGTGATTTTTGTCAAATGCATTATTGGTAAATGTGATGAATATTTGATTTGTTTGACTTTGTGGGTAAACAGCCTCATTTCTTAAGGATTTAGATGTATGTTTGTGACTAGGTAAAATCAATAAGCAGGCTCATTCACCTGGAGGCTCTTTTATGGGGCCTAGAAGAGATAGATTTCACTGTGGAAACCCCCAGGGGGACTCCCTGCTCCAGATCATAAAAACGTCAAGGAGCATGTACTGTTTTGAGGACCTCTCTTCATCCTTAGGCTTACCTAACCATGTGGACAGCAACTGAACAGTTCCTAGGATGGTCCAAGCCAACTCTTTTGGGTAGATGCTTTGACCCCAGTCTGTCTATGAAGCAGTAGGACTATGGTGGGGTGGTCTTGCTGTTAAGGGAACCTTAACTAACTGAGCAAGTGGGTTGTTTCAGAGAATCATTCTGTTGCAGACTGAGAAGTGGCCTGTGTGCAGGCCAGGTACTGACCAAGCTCCATCCATTTCTCAGCAAAGGATTCAGAATGGCAAAGACTCTCATCTGTAGGCAATGCCAATAAGGATGGAAATGGACTGAAAACTAATCAAGATAAATATTCAATGTGTTCACTGGATCAAAGATTTAAACTTAAGACATGAAACTATAAAAATACTAGAAGAAAGTGCAGGGAAAACTCTTGAAGGAATCGACCTGGGTGAATTTTTTATGAGGAGGACTCCCCAGGCAATTGAAGCAGTATCAAAAATATTCTACTGGGACCTGATCAAACTAAAAAGCTTCTGCACTGCTAAGAACACAGTTAACTGTAGCAGGCAGACAGCCCTCAGATTGGGAGAAAATATTTGCAGGTAATTCCTCTGACAAAGGTTTAATAACCAGAATCCACAGAGAACTCAAATGTATTAGCAAGAAAAGAATAAGTGATCCCACCTCAGGGTGGGAAAAGGACTTGAAGAGAAATTTCTCTAAGGAAGACAGGTGCATGGCCTACAAGCACATGAAAAAATGCTCATCATCCTTAATCATCAGAGAAATGCAAATCAAAACTACTTTGAGATATCATTTAACTCCATTAAGATTAGCCCACATAACAAAATCTCCAAACCAGAGATGCTGGCGTGGAGGTGGAGAAAAGGGAACACTTCTACATTGCTGGTGGGAATGCAAGCTAATATATTCCTTTTGGAAGGATGTTTGGAGAATACTTAGAGATCTAAAAATAGATCTGCCATTCGATCCTATAATTCCTTT
>CAUYON010178369.1:0-13672 GCA_963573935.1 Arctocebus calabarensis
AGAATCTGTTACTCTGGATTGAAATCTGAGCTGTGAAGGAATACCAGAGTTAAGTCACCGCACCCCCCACAGGCAACAATTGAAAAAGCCAAATCAAACCTTCCCACTACCACACACCCAGGATACCACTTTGGAAAGTCCTTGGGTGATCAGCCCAACTGAAGACGTCCTAATCAATTATCCTAGCCAGCACCAATCTCAAATGGAAGAGTTAAAAAAGTCTCTGGCAACTAGATAGCAGAGATCTGCTGGAAGCTCTTGTATAATTCACTTCGATGCTCTATGAGCTCAGGAGGGCACCCCCCCAGCCAGTAAATTAGTCTGGGAAGGTTGATGCCTCCTTCCCAACCTTGCCCCTCTGTCACACCCAGTCATTGGTAACAGTTGTGATCCAGTTTCCTCCACTGAGCAGATGCTCCAGAGGTTTGCACCTGCCTGGGTCACAGTGAGGTCTGTGGCTCCATAACCAGTCCGCTACTCCCTGTCACTGTTTGGCAGGGGGAGGTGAGGCCTGACAACCTGGGTACTTAACAGGGGCTGGGGCGATTCACTCAGTTCCAGCCCTGTCCCTGATTAATGTTGTTGCTGGAACAGAACACGTTTGCAGAATTTATTTCGGTCAAGGCTATTTTCCCTGATCAGACTGGGGCTGCAAATGGGTTTTACTCCATCTGTGAGTTCCAGCCCTTGTCTCAGCTATCATCCCCTGAGGGCCAGGTTAAGCAAAGCAGCCCCTCTGCGAGTATTCTAATCCCTGCGCTGTATTCGGCCGGTACCGCCTCAGGCAAATCCTTCACGTGCCTTGGTTGCCGGTCTGCTCTGCCGGCACTGGAGAAGCTGCCCGCTTCCCCTGTCTGCCCAGAAGACTAGGAGTGTGTCCTCAAAACATCCCCAGGGGTGCAGCTTTCCAGCTATTGTTCCTGGAGCTGGTCTCGTCTTGTGCCTCAGGAGACCTTCCCATCAGCCCGGTCTCCCCTCAGCTCACTCCTCTCTCACCACTTCCGAGCCAGAAAACCAGCACAGTTCAGCGACAGTCTGCACCCGTCCACACCCCTCATGAAAATCTCCAAGAATCTGGACTCTCTGGGGAACAGGAATCCAGACCTTGGGGTGAGAGTGAAGGGGAACACCAACTTGCAGGTAGAGAGTATATACAGTTTTATGCCTGACTGGAGAGCGCCGGGGCACCCTAGTAGGGGAAGGAGGTCTGGTTTTTAGAGGATCTGTCCCCTGGGGTAGAGTGGGAAGACATCTCAACTCTGCTCACTTGTTTGTATGGAGGTATGGAGTATACTGTGAAATTCTCTCACGGGGGAGGGGACTCCCGTCTGCTTGATGATGTGCTCTGTTCCTTTTTGTTTGTGTCCTCGGGGTCTCAGGTCGCCCCAGCAGGGTTGATATGTGCTCTTTGACCTTTTCTTTTGGCTCGGATCCAAACCATCAGCTTTCTTGCTGAGTTTCTGTCCTTTAACTCTTCTTCTGGATGGGAACCTCTGCAGAAAGCTGGCTACAGATCCCAGTTTCAGGAAATTTAATGGAGATCATGCAGAATACAAGAGTCAGCACACAGGTTTCCTTCCTTATTTTGATCACTCTCTTCCCTTTCCTTCTTTCCTTTCTCGCTCCCTATCTTGCTTTTTTGTTTGATTTTTTTTTTTAAAGACAGAGTTTCACTCTGTTGCCAGCCTAGAATACCATGGCATCAGTTTAGCTCATAACAACCTCTAACTCCTGAGTTCAAGGGATCCTCTTGCTTTGGATTCCCAAGTAGTTGGGACTACAGGCATGGGCCACAACACCCAGCTATTTTTTTCTATTTTTTTGTAGAGATGGGATCTTGCTCTTGCTCAGGTTGATCTTGAACTCTTGAGCATAAAGGTTTCTCCTGCCTTGACTTCCTAGGGTAGCAGGATTACAGGTGTGAGCCACTGTGTCTGCACTCTTTCTCCTCTTTTAAAGAAGTCATAAGATTCTTTTATTTGTGTATAGGAGACAGTGTTCTTTGTGGATAACAAGAGCATCTCTCTTTTAGTTTGTCAAGCTTTGGTTGAAAGGAAATCTCACTCCTTTCCCCTCCGTGCTATATAGAAGATAGTAAAAGTCAAGGTAATAAACATTTTAAAACCCCACATATCTAGAACATTGGGTAAATTATAGATAAACATCATTATGGAGATAAGAATATTCAGGATACTTCATTGGGTTTAACAAGAAGCTGTATTTGCACTAGTTTCTGGTATTGAACTTGCTTTTTATAAATATCTAAAACAATCAATTCCGAATCTCCTAGCACCCAGAGAAGGCTGCCTCTTTTCCAATTTTCTCCAACTGATTTTTCTAACTGTTTGCCTGTTTGATTGCTTTCAGTTTCTTATTCATGTTCTCAATTTTTTTTTTTTTTTTTTTTTTTGTCTAGTTCAAAGTCACCTGATCTTGGGTGAAAGGAAATATTTTGTGTTCTGCATCCTGTTTGGCCACATTCTTTCTTTGTAGGGGCTATTTTTGAAAATGAGTTATAATTTGCCCTTATAGTTTCATAGTCTGTGTGGTCCCCTTATCATGCAACTTACAATTAATAACTTGTTCATTTCTTCTAACTGGATTTCTGAAAGTCAACACAATATTGGCTCCTCACTGGGTACTTTATTTTATTTTATTTTAGTTTAGTTTTTAAAAAGAATTTTTTTTAATTTTTTCAAATTAATGTGAGGATACAATTTTTAGGTTACCTTGTTCTTACTTCCAGGGTAAATTTCCATTTCTCATTGGGTACTTTAGTTAGAACTGTTTGGTATGTTACTGATTTCATTGGAAATATTATGTCTAGAATCTTTTGTTTAGAAAATGGCCTTATGTCTGCCTTTGAAGGTACATTATTCTTATGTAGGGTAGAGCTAGCATAATGCACAATCTCATACCCATTACTAACACACAACCTGGAGAAACATGTAGAGGTTAAATTATACTCCTCTCATCTGGGAACCAGGCAAAGTATATACAATTTGAAAGCACTGGTTTAGAAAGTTTTGTTTTTTATCACCTCCCAATTCACTCGTATTTATTTCCTTGATTTCAAAACCCATGCAAGCACCAGTTCCAAAGTCAATTTACAATAACATAGCATGTTGAAAATTGCTGCTTTGGCAGGAGTCTGGTGGAAGGCCAACCCATCGTAAATGGTATCAATTTTTTGGTAATTGCACTGTCATATTTTCATCATTTGGGAAATATGGAAGCACGTTTGTTATAAACAATGGAAAGCTGAAATTTTGTTGACATTTGTACTGTTACACCTACTCACTGGTGGGTTTTAGATGTATCTTTACTGGCCTTACACACTGTAACTCACATTTTCTGATATCTACCAAAGTAAGCTACATACTTTCTTTAATAAAAGAAGGTGCACTCTTATTTTCAGAAACATACGCATCCAACTCATGGGGATTGTTACATGTAATTATCTAGAGAGTTTCCTTTTTGTTTTATACAACTGCATAGTAGTCCTTTGTGTAATAATACCTGTAAAGTCCTTTGTGTTAATCCATCTCAGTTAATGGACATTGGGGTACCTCTAAACTTTTCTAAATTTCCCAGTACAGGGGTTGTGCCATTCTGCCTTTTCACTAATGAAATGTGAAGGTACCTGTTTATTTTCATACTTTGGGGTTGTGAAAACATAATAGGAAAGAAATCATATCTTAGTTCAATTTTAGTTTGCATTTCTCTCCACAGGAGTGAGATTAAGCATATTTTCATGTGTTTCATTAGTTTACATTTCTATTGTCTTTTTTCTTTTCTTTTCTATTTTTTTTAGAGACAGAGTCTCACTTTATTGCCCTTGGTAGAGTGCCATTGCATCACACAGCTCACAGCAACCTCCAACTCCTGGGCTTAGGTGATTCTCTTGCCTCAGCCTCCCGAGTAGCTGGGACTACAGGCACCCGTCACATGCCTGGCTATTTTTCTGTTTTTGCAGTTCAGCGGAGGCCAAGCTTGAACCCGCCACTTTTGGTATATGAGGTCAGTGCCCTAATGGATGAGCCATAGGCACTGCCCTCTATTCTCTTTTTATGTCTTCTGTCCATATTTTACAATGATTTGTTGGTCTTTTGCCTTATTAAAATAATAAACTCTATTTTTTAGGAAGTTTTAGGTTCAAAACAAAATTGAGTTAAAGTTCAGAGTTCCCAAACATCCTCTGACCCCACACATGGACAGACTCCCCTACTAGGGACATTCTGCACATTTATTACAATTAATGAGCCTACATTGACACACTATAATAAGATATTAGTCATTTGTCTACTGTATGATTTATAAGTATATTTTCCAGGTTGTCATTCATATATCACTTTATTTTTGTCATGTAGAAGTATATTGCTATTACGTAGGAAAATTAATCAATTAATATTTGTATGTTCTGGATTTTGAGTCATATTTTCTGCATGCATAAATTATAATGGATTTCTTTTCTGTTTTCTTCTAGGACATTAAACATTTTCTTTTTTCTAACTTTTAAATATTTTTTTTATTTGTAATTCACCCTGATGTTTATCAAGCATTTATCCTGCCCTGCCTGCATAAATTGTACTTAAGCTTACTAAATAATTTGAAAATAAAATAATATCTTAATAAAAATGTAATAGCTACTTACTGAAAAGTAAATGTAAATTAGAATATCACCATTTTGCAAAACTTAATGAAATAATGGATCTATGCAACAATCATTAATAACTACTACCACAAGTAGGGGGAAAACCAGTCATCAATTGCTCCCTGATGGAAACATTCAACACCATCTATGAGTGGCCTTGTCAAAAAAATAGAACTCTATTCTGATGTCTCTTATTGAAAGAAACACAATGAAATTCTCATTTATAAAAATGTATGATACTGAGGACTATGATAGATGACATCAGGAGGGTGCAAACAGCAAAATTCAAAATGGGAAAATTAATTGTTCATATTATTTAGTATCATTAGTAAATACATTGCAAGAAAATAAATGAGGAAAGGGTCTTTTGTTTCTGATTGATTGTCTGAGATTGTTATTTATCTTTTTTCTATAAACAGCAAGAGGCTAAAATGTATAAAGGAACTGTTTCCAGACAGTGGACAATAGGCTGCTGAGGACTATTTCATGAGGTAGGTCAGGTGGATGGAAAATGAAAGTGGATGAGGGACCCTAAATAGTAAATACATGATTGAACACAAGAGATTATTTTTATAATGTAAAATGTCTTTGATGCTCGGTGCCTGTGGCTCAATGGGCTAAGGTGCCAGGCAGGTACACCTGAGCTGGTGGGTTTGAATCCAGCCTGGACCCACTAAACAACAGTAACGGCTGCAACCAAATAAATGGCCAGGCATTGTGGCGGGCACCTGTAGTCCCAGCTACTCGGCAGGCAGAGGCAAGAGACTTGCTTGAGCCCAGGAATTGGAGGTTGCTGTGAGCTGTGATGCAATTGGAGGTTGCTGTGAGCTGTGATGCCACAGCACTCTATCCAGGGTGACAGCTTGAGGCTCTGTCTCAAAAAAGTAAATAAATAAATAAATAAATAAAATGTCTTCAAAACGTAATTGTCTTTGAAAGCACAATCTTTGAGTTTATAACTTAGGCAAATGTAAAATCTATGACAACAATAATGCAAAGGATGAGTGGAAGTGAAAATGTGATCTTATAAAGGTCTTTCAGTATAAGTGAAGTGATATAATATTCATTGAAGATAAGATAGAATGTAATGTTAAAGATACATATTGTAAATTGAGGAGCAACAACTAATAAAATAAAATAAAACATAGCTAATACTATGGGGCTGCTGCATCAGTGGGAGGGTATACCTTTGGATAGTACTTTTTTTTTTTGAGATAGAGCCTCAAGCTGTCATCCTGGGTAGAGTGCTGTGGCATCACAGCTTACAGCAACCTCCAACTCCTGGGCTCAAACGAGTCTCCTGCCTCTGCCTCCCAAGAAGCTGGGACTGCAGGTGCCTGCCACAATGCCCCACTATTTTTGGTTGCAGCCATAATTTTTGTTTAGTGGGCCCAGGCTGGATTCGAACCCACCAGCTCAGGTGTATGTGGTGGGTGCCTTAGCCACTTGAGCCACAGGCACTGGCAAATTGTATATAAAACTAGCACATTGTCCCCCATGATTGCATTTATGTACACAACCATGATTTAATATTAAATAAATAAGTAAATAAATAAATAAATACAAAACATAGCTAATAAAGCAAGAGTGGAGATAAAATGAAATTTTTAAAGTTTGCCAAAATAGCAGAGAAAAGGAAAAGTGAATAGATGAAACAAATAGAAACAAATACCAAGTTGATGGGTTTAAACACAACTATTTAGCCTTCATATGAAAGCAAGAATACAGGGAAAAGGGAAAGGAGGGGAAGGGAGGGAGGAGGGTGGGTGGAGGGAGGGCAATTAGTGGGATTATACCTATGGTGCATCTTAGCAGGGTACTGGTGAAACTTATTAAATGTAGACTATCAATGTCTTCATACAGTGATTAAGAAAATGCCATGAAGGCTATCTCTAATAGTATGATCAAAATGTTTCTGATTGTATATGAAGTAAGCACATTGTGCCCCATGATTGCACCAATGTACACAATTATGATTTAATAAAATTATTAAAAATAATAATAAAATAAAATAAATAAATAAAAGAAAATAAACACAGCTATTTAATATATTGATAATTATATTAGATGCAAATCATCTATATGCTCCAATTAGAAAGCAAATTGATAGATTGGATAAAAAATGAAGACACCACAGTATTCTGTCTAAAGAGAACCCCACTTCAAATATAAAAGCACAGGCTAAAATTAGAAGCATGCAAAATTGCACTGGTTATATTAAGTATCAGATAAAGTAGACTTCAGAACAATGTGCCTCTTCACCAGAGATAAAGAAGAACATTTCATGATGATGAACAGGTTAATCATCAAGACATGAGAAGACTGAATGTGCTTTCACTTAGTAACTATGATCTTCAAAAAGGAAGAGAACTTCAAAATTCAGAAG
The DNA here is from genome assembly GCA_963573935.1 of Arctocebus calabarensis. Lineage (NCBI taxonomy): Eukaryota > Metazoa > Chordata > Mammalia > Primates > Lorisidae > Arctocebus > Arctocebus calabarensis. The sequence goes on from CAUYON010178369.1 coordinate 7,041, forward strand.
CAAAAATTATTAGAAGCAAATGTAAAAGTGAACAAATCTACAATTGTAGTTGATTTCAACACTTCTTTTGCAATAATGCATACTATTTCAGTTATCTATGATGGCCTGGCCTTTTTTCCCTTTAAAATTGAGTGAAGATGAAGGAAGGGAAACTTGGTTTCATAATTCAGATTTCTGCCGACTAAACTTTCATTTGAGGTTTCATTTCCACATTTCCCATAACCTTATCATTGAGTAGGTACGGGGGCATGTGAAGAGATGCTTGAAGGGAGAGAAGGAGAATGAACAGTAAGATTCAGATTGGAAGGCCTCGCCCAGCCAGAGTCATGAGCAGAGTGCTCTCCTTGCCCAAGTCACTGGGCACCAGGCCCTGCTAGAACTGTGTGCAGCATTCACCACCCTGCTGCTGGATCCGTGTGCCCCATGCTCCTGGAGCTGCTCATATAGCCAGAACTCCCTGGCTGTGGCAGTTGCCTGGGAACTGAACAGGGTCACTTCCCACAAAAATCCAGTAACCATAGAGCAATCCCACCAGGGTCTAATCTCAGAGAGACACCTCCCTATCTCTAAGGACTGCTAGAGGAAACCAGAACTTGCTCTATAGGGATACCAGTGCTGTAAAGCAGCAGGGTCAAAGGTGCAGTGGCAGAGGGAAAAAAAGCATTTGCTGACTTGTTACCCTCAGGATTAGACTGTGTTCAAGTGGAATACTCACCAGTGGCTTCTGAGTACCCGAGGCAGGCAGGCTTAAGCTCCCCCAGCCAGCTGGTGGCAGAGGGTAGTAGCTGGGCCATGGGGGCATTGACCTTCTTTTGACTCACACAGGCGCAAAGCCCCGGCACACATGCTTATTGGAGGGAGCAGGACTTCAGCCCTGTGGGGTCACCAGTGACTGGGCGTGAAAGAGAAGCAAAGTGGAGAAAGAGACACAGCCCCCTGGTCCAACTCTGCTACTGGGCAGGCCTTTCTGACTCCACAGAGCACTGGAGCAAGCCAAATTTGAGCAGCCAGTAGACCTCTGCCATCTAGTTGCTGGAGACTGAGCAAGCCAAATTTGAGCAGCCAGTAGACCTCTGCCATCTAGTTGCTGGAGACTTTTCAAACTCTCCCACTTGAGAGTTTGTACTGACTTGGTCAATTGGTTTAGAACTTCTAACCTGGGCCAATCACCCAAGGACCCTCTTGGGCTACCCTAGTTGTGTGGTAACAGGAAGGGCTGATTTTTCTCTTCCAGTTGTTTTCCATTGGGGATGGGGTGTCTTAGTTGCTTGTATTTCTCCACAGCTAAGACTTCACCAGAGTCACTGACAGACAAGGATAGGACAAGAACCAGCTGAATACAAGACAGATGCACCTAACCCCAGAATATCAAGCAGATTTCCTCAGCCTCAGACAGTAATACTGTACAGGTCCTTTGCAAAGCTATTGGAGAAAAAGCTGCCGTCACCAATCCCAGATCCTTGACAAAGGGCTGGTTAACCACAACTGCAGGAACTCCCAATCCAATTTCACCTTACCTGTGCATCTAACCAACAGTGAAAAACAATTATGAGGCAGAATCATGAGAAAAATTCTGGCAACATGAAAAATCAGAGTAGATCAACTCCCCCAAGGAACAATATGACAGACACAGCATAAGATCCCATTCACAAATAAATGGCTGAGATGTCAGAAATCAAGTTCAGAATTTGAATAGCATTAAGATCAACAAAATGGAGGTAAGGATGGAATTATAATTTCAAGGAATAATTCAAAAGATGTCTCAAGAATTCAATGAATTCAAAGACAAAATCACCAAAGATTTTGACACGTTAAGGCAAGCGCTTGCAGCCCTCAAAGATCTGAGAAATACAATAGAATCCCTTGGTAACAGAATGGAGCAGGCAGAAGAAAGGATCTCTGACACCGAAGACAAAGCTTTTGAACACTCCCAAATGCTCAAAGAGGAAAAAAAGTGGAGAATAGAAACAGATCATTTTCTCAGAGAGCTCTGGGATAATTCAAAAAGATCTAATATTCACCTTATAGGAATACCTGAAGGTGATGAGGTTGCTGTGAAGAATACAGAGGCTTTACTTCATGAAATAATCAAAGAAAAATTTCCAGACATGCCAAGAGATTCTGAAATTCAGATAGCAGACATTTTCAGAACACCAGCATGACTCAAGCCAAATAAAAATTCTCATAGACACATTATAATTAGCTTCACCAAAGTTAATATGAAGGAGAAAATTCTGAAAGCATCCAGACATAAGAAAACCATAACCTACAAAGGGAAGAACATTAGAATGACTGCAGATCTCTCTGCTGAAACCTTTCAAGTTAGAATAGGGTGGTCATTGACCTTTAATCTCCTTAAACAAAATAACTTTCAACCCAGGATCTTGTATCCAGCTAAACTAAGTTTCATCTATGGTGGAGAAATAAAATACTTTAATGACATGCACGTGTTGAAGAAATTTGTCATAACTAAACCAGCTCTCCAGGATGTTCTCAGACCTATCCTCCATAATGAACAGAACAATCCTCCACCACAAAAATAAACTCACTCAGAAACTTTTGATCAAATTCAAACTTCCACAGTGGTGAAAGGATTAAAAATGTCCACTGGACTTTCTCAAAACTTGATACCTAAAATATTATCTGACTTATTGATACTCTCAATTAATATGACTAGTTTAAATTGCCCACTAAAGAGACACAGGTTGGCTGACTGGATACAAAAACTCAGAACGCACATCTTCTGAATTCAAGAATCTCACCTTACCTGAAAAGATAAACATAGATTCAGGGTGAAGGGATGGTCATCTATAAATCAGGCAAATGGAAATCAAAAAAAAGCTAGTGTTGCAATTTTACTCACAGATACCATTGGCTTTAAACCAACAGAAGTAAGGAAACATAGTGATGGCCACTTCATATTTGTTAGGTGCAACACTCAACATGATGAGATTTCAATTATTAACATTCATGCACCCAAAGAGAATGTGCCTCAATTTATAAAATAGACTCTAACAGACATGAGCAACTTGATTTCCTCCAGCACCATAATTGTAAATTTTAACACTCCTTTGGCAGTGGTGGACAGATCCTCCAAAAAGAAGATAAGCAAAGAAATTTTAGACTTAAACTTAACCATCCAACATCTGCATTTAATAGACATCCTCAGAACAGTTTATCCTAACAAAACTGAATATACATTTTTCTCATCAGCCCATGGATAATCCTCTAAAATTGATCACATCTTAGGTCACAAATCTAACCTCAGCAAATTTAAAAGAATAGAAATCATTCCTTGTATTTTCTCAGACCATAATGGAATAAAATTTGAATTCAGTAACAACAGGAATCTGCATACGCGTACAAAAACATGGAAACTAAATAACCTCATGCTGAACGATAGCTGGGTCATAGATGAGATTAAGAAGGAAACTGCCAAATTTTGGGAACAAAACAATAATGAAGACACAAACTATCAGACCTTCTGGGATACTGCAAAGGCAGTCCTAATAGGGAAATTTATAGGATTGGAAGCCTTTCTCAAAAGAACAGAAAGAAAGGAAGTCAACAACTTAATGGGACATCTAAAGCAACTTAAAAAGGAAGAACATTCCAACCCTAAACCCAGCAGAGGAAAAGAAATACTAAAATTAGAGCAGAACTAAATGAAATTGAAAACAAAAAAATCATACAACAGATCAACCAATCGAAAAGCTGGTTTTTGAAAAGGCCAATAAAATAGATAAGCCTTTGGCTAATCTAAACAGAAGTAGAAGAGTAAAATCCCTAATTTCATCAATTGGAAATGATAAAGGTCAAATAACAACAGACTCCTCAGAAATTAAAAAAATCCTTAATGAATATTACATAAGATTCTATTCTCAGAAGTATAAAAATCCAAAAGAAATAGATCAATACTTGGAAACATACCACCCTCCTAGACTTAGCCAGAAAGAAGTGGAAATGTTGAACAAGCCTATAACAAGCTCTGACCAACTATAAGAAATCTCCCCCAAAAGAAAAGCCTGGGACCAGATGGCTTCACGTCAGAATTCTACCAAACCTTTAAAGAGGAAATAGTACCTATATTAGTCAACCTTTTCCAAAACATAGAAAAAGAAGGAATACTTCCCAACACATCCTATGAAGCAAATATCACCCCGATACCCAAACCAGGAAAAGACTCAACAAGAAAAGAAAATTACAGACCAATATCTCTAATGAATATTGATGCAAAAATATTCAACAAGATCCCAGCAAACAGAATCCAACAACACATCAAACAAATTATACATCACGATCAAGTGGGTTTCATCCCAGGGTCCCAAGGATGGTTCAATATACGTAAATCCATAAATATAATATGTCACATAGACAAATTAAAAAACAAAGACCATATGATTCTCTCAATTGATGCAGAAAAGCTTTTGATAATATCCAGCATCCATTCTTGATCAGAATGCTTAAGAAAATAGGTATAGAAGGAACATTTCTTAAATTGATAGAGCCCATCTACAGCAAACCCACAGCCAATATTGTATTCAATGGAGTAAAACTTAAGCCATTTCCACTTAGATCAAGAACCAGGCAAGGATGCCCACTGTTTCCACTGCTTTTTAACATTGTAATGGAAGTCTTAGCCACCACATTCAGGCAAGAGAAGGCAATCAAGGGGATCTAAATAGGACCAGAGGAGATCAAACTGTCACTCTTTGTGACAATATGATTACGTATCTGGAAAACCCCAGGGAATCAACTACAAAACTCCTAGAAGTGATCAAGGAATACAGCAACGTCTCAGGATACAAAATTAACACTCACAAATCTGTAGCCTTTATATATACCAATGATAGTCAAGGGGCAAAAACAATCAAGGACTCCATTCCCTTTACAATATTGTCAAAGAAGATGAAATATCTGGGAGTGTATCTAACTAAGGATGTGAAAGATCTCTATAAAGAGAAGTATGAAACTCTGAGAAAAGAAATAGCTGAAGATGTTAACAAATGGAAAAATATACCATGCTCATGGCTTGAAAGAATCAACACTGTTAAAATGTCTATACTACCCAAAGGAATCTACAGATTTAATGTGATCCCTATTAAAGCACTTATGCCATACTTTAAAGACCTGGAAAAATTAGTACTTCCTTTTATATTGGAAACAGAAAAAACCTCAAATAGCCAAGACATTACTCAGAAAAAAAAACAAATCGGGAGGAATCATGCTTCCAGATTTCAGACTACACTATAAATTGATAGTAATCAAAACAGCATGATATTGGCACAAAAATAGAGAGGTAGATATATGGAACAGAATTGAAGACCAAGAGGTGAACCCAGACACTTATCATTATTTGATCTTTGATAAGCCTATCAAAAATGTAAATTGGGGGAGGCAGGGCAAGATGGTGGTCAAGATGTTCCCCGTAGCCCATCCCTGCAGGACACCAGGTGAGAGGGAGGGAGCTCTGGATCTTTCCCCATGTGAATTATTGGAGTGGATGGACAGCTGGAGATGTGCAGCAAATTGGTAGATCGTTGTGTTTGAGGTGTAGTTCAAAACAGCAGACTCTGCTACAGTCTTTTCCCCTGCCCAGAGGAGAAGCGGCAGCCAGCCCCTCCCACAGAGAAGACAGCAGTTCGCAACTGGCAAAACCTAATTGATACAAATTCCATTGAAGTGTGGATTTCAGAGTTTGGCAACCAGAAAGGAGTGCAGCTTGGAGCCATAGAGGACTGGGCAGCCCAAGTGAGAGATGAGGGGAGGGGACCCTGCGGGAAACAGACATTTTGAAATCTCTGAAATGGGGAACACCTTTTCCTCAGATCATTGGGAGTAATTGATCCTACAGTGCCATCCAAGGTGGGGAATCCTGGTGAGGTCTGGCTGTGCAGGGTGCACAGGGATCGGGGGTTTGGAGGAGACACTCTGAGCGTGGAAATCGTTGAACAGGGTCCCCGTGCACTTCAGCAGTGGAAAAAAGCGGCAGTTCAAAGTGGCAGCAGCAGCCAGCCGTGGCTGTGGAGCCCCTCCCCCTCAGTCGCCGAAGGCACCCTAGCCAGCGGCTTGCCCATAGCCATTTGCAGCTGCCAGTTCGCAAGAGAACAGGAGAGCAGAGTGGAGAGTTTTATGACCTGCAAACCCTCACACCAAATTGGGAGGTCGGTTGGGAGCACCGTCTGGAGTGGAACACCCAAAAGTGGGCAACTTTTCCAACGCAAACAGGCGGAAAAACTCCAAAAATGGCGACCAGCCTGTTAGAGTGGCTTCCATAGTAACAAAGTAAACTCTGAAGCACATATAAGCATGGGAACCACTCACAGCGCCATCTGGTGTCTACAAAGTATATTGCATCGAAAATTTATTCCACTAAAGTTGACTTCTACTGCTTACATAAAGACGTGTATTTCTATATATATACAAGAATAATATTTCTGAGGTTCGTAATTTTTTTATATATCCTTTTTTCAGGGGAGTCATTGGTAAATAATTTTTTATTTTACTTTCTTTCCGTAGGTTATTTTTAATATCTTCTATTTTCAATTGTATTTTTCTTTTTCCTTTCTTCTGTCTTGTAACCCTTTTACAAACACTACTTTCTTTTTTCTCTCTCCCCTTCCTCTTCTTCC
>CAUYON010178372.1:0-16038 GCA_963573935.1 Arctocebus calabarensis
TGTAAACTGCAACAAAAACTAGCGGGGCGTTGTGGTGGGCACCTGTAGTCCTGGCTACTGAGGAGGCTGAGGCAGGAGAATCACCTAAGCCCAGGAGTTGGAGGTTGCTGTGAGCTGTGTGACACCACGGCACTCTACCGAGGGCAATAAAGTGAGACTCTGTCTCTATAAAACAAACAAACAAAAAAACAACCCTGGATTTCCAGATTCCTAGGAGAAAGTAAAAAGAAACAGGAACACTAGGCCCATATTTTTACACAACACCAAGGAGCTCAGCCAAGGAGCCTGAGGACGGGACTCGTGGCCACTCAGGGGGTCCGGGCTCTACACTGACAGCCCACTTCACTCCTGTAGTTTCCTCTCCAGCTGCTGCAAACATTTGATTTTGAGACCTTAGCATACAAAAACACACACTATGCATGGTGAAAACAACACAACATTTTACTTCTTGCTGGTTAGAATCCAGACGCCCAGCATAGCCGTTGCGACCTCTCATTTATGAAAGTGTATTTCCTTTTCCTGACCACTAACTTTGTCCCCGGGCACACCGATTTGGGTTTGCTTCCATGGCACACCACCATGTCACCAAAAAACAGACTACTAGTTAGAGCTAAAAACAATATAATAGCCAGGCACGGCGGCTCACTCATGCAGGCCCAGCACTTTGGGAGGCTGAGCAGGAGGCCAGGAGTCTGAGGTTATGGGGAGCTGTGACGTGGCCCCTGCACTCTAACCCAGGCAATAGAGCAAGAACCTGTCTGGGAAACAAAACAAAGCAAAAAGGCACTATGGTGGTGATAATAATAACAGCTATTGTTTACTAAGACTATGAAATTCTAGGCAATGTGCTAAGGGCTTTACAAATACCACGACACTCAATACTGTAAAAGAAAAATTAGGTTAACTCTGTTATCTTTATTTTAAAATAAAGTGAGCCTCCGACACAGTAACTAATTGAAAATCATACAGCTATGAAAAGTAGACAGAAAATCTGTTTTTATGACTCCAAAACACATAACTCTTAATCGCAGGTTATACTACTTCACAAAGAAGAGACCAAAAATACCTGATTTTTAAAAATAAACATCCCATACAGTGTCTCAGATCCTACATCTTCTTCCTATGTAACTACCTTCTAACATGAATATTACATCGAATATTTGATTTTAATGCCCATTAGCGTAAGTCTTTATTCCGGTATAGGATTTTTTTTCAAAAGGCACTTCCACCTTAAGTATAACTGACCTGGTACAGTAAGTTCTTGAGATTCAAGTGACTCATTTCCAAAGCTCTACACATTAGCAGCTGGTATTATTCAATCTGAGATTTAAATTTATAATGTACTCTTGATAATGTACTCCCAATACATTTTTCACGTCTCTATCTCTTGAATGACACAAGATAAAAGATCTTTAAGGTATAAATATTTTATATAAACTTTCACTCTGTTTTTCCTCAGCCATTTTCCATTTGCAAACACTAGACATCATGTTGCGGGGCCTGAGAACTGCTTTCCCATTCTGCTGCGGCAGCAAACCCACGGCTACCAGCCTGACGGCCCTTGCTGGCTAATCAGAATGTTCCACCCTCAATGGGGTCTGGTCCAGAGGGCTGCTTTTCGATGGGGAACATAAACCCACTAGAGAAAGAGCTCCCAGCATCATCTAGTGTGGCAAGCTACCATTTGCGCAGGATACCAGCTGGTACCAATGGAAGAAACCCCGGTATCGGGATACATCATTTAGACCAAGGGCCAAGGCACAACCACCCCACCCAGGCCCGACACAGAAGAACGGAGAATCTCCAGGGCTCAGAAAACCCTAACTGGGCAGGTGGCTTTTGCAAATCATTTAATAGCTCTGGGTCTTTCTTTTAACTTTTGAGAAATAAAGTTAACCGAGGCCAGGTGCAGTGGTGGCTCACGCCTGTAAGCCCAGCACTCTAGGGGAGGTCAAGGTGGGTGGATTACCTGAACTCAGGAGTTTGAGAACACCTTGAGCAAGAGCGAGACTCTGTCTCCACTAAAAATAGAAAAATCAACGGGGCATGGTGGCAGGCGCCTGTAGTCTCAGCCATTTGGGAGGTTGAAGCAAGAGGATTGCTTGAGCCCAGGAGTTTGAGGTTGCTGTGAGCTATAACGCCATCGCACTCACCTAGGGCAACATAGTGAGACTCTGTCTCGAAAAAGAAAAAAGAAAGTCCCATTGAAAGTTTCAAACGATCAAACAGATCCCCCAGGGCCCTGCTACTTAAAAAGTGGTGGATGCAAGTTTGACATCTCAGGAGTTTAGTAGTTTCTGGTGCCCCCCAGACTCTTAAGCTGCAGAGCAAGTTTTCCAGGCGATTTCTTGCCCTTCAGGTGGTAGGTGACAGCTGGGGCTTCTTCTGGGAGAAAGATGAGGAGGACAAAAGCTAACAGGGACCCAGCATACCCCGTCTTTTTCAACTTAAAAATACATGTGTGGGGGGCAGTGCCTGTGGCTCAGTGAGTAGGGCACCAGCCCCATATACCAAGGGTAGCAGGTTCAAACCCAACCCGGCCAAACTACAACAACAACAACAACAAAAAAAAATAGCCGGGCATTGTGGCGGGCGCCGGCTACTCAGGAGGCTGACGCAAGAGAATCTTGTAGCCCAAGAGCTGGAGGTTGCAGTGAGCTGTGACCCCACGGCACCCTACTGAGGGTGAAAGACTAAGACTCTGTCTCTTAAAAACAAACAACAAAAAAAGAACTTTAAAAAAACAAAATATGTGTGTGGGCTTGGCCCCTGTAGCACAGTGGTTATGGTGCCAGCCACATATACCGAGGCTGGCGGGTTCAAACCCGGCCCCAACCTGCTAAACAACAACTATCACCAAAAAAAAAAAAAAAAGAAAAATAGCCAGGCATTGTGGCTGGCACCTGTAGTCCCAGCTACTTGGGAGGCTGAGGCAAGAGAATCACTAAAGCCCAAGAGTTGGAGGTTGCTGTGAGCTGAGACATTACAGCACTCTACCAAGGGCGACATAATGAAACTGTCTCAAAAACAAAAACAAAAAAAGTGTGTGTGTGCACATATATATATTTTTCTTCCTGTTTCTGAGGAAAAGATTCCCATTTTTAAGAATATTTGAAACCAGTGGAGAACATGACCTCTAAGGCCCTTCATCACTGCAGATGGCGGTAACATGGTGACAAGCTGCTCACATTCGCCCCTCTAAGGACTACTTGTATTCTATGTTTAATGTATTTTGGACAGAAATCTTCAAAAAAATTTTGCTAATATTATTATACGCAGAAACATTATTTAGCCTTTTCCTAAAGCTATCGTTAAGAACATAAGTAAGTGTTCTAATGTACTGTTCAGCCAAAAAGCGATAGAGGAATTCTAAGTATATGGGATGTAAGTGTGTGCAGATATAAAAATGCACACAGACACTCCTCGGCTTATGATGGGGTTACATCCTGATACCCTTCATGAAGCTGGAAAATCATTAAGTTGAACCACTGTAGGTCGTGGGGTCGCCTGTGAATGTGTGTGTGCTGGGGGCTCAGGCTACCAGCCATCCCTGGCCCTTCCACAGCTTCTCCCTGTCTTTCTTCACTGTTTAGTCGCCGGCCAACACCTCCTGGCTATGTTTCCAGCTTCCAGACTCAAGCTGCTGTCCACTCTTACTTTATGTGCTGCCCTGCAATGAAAACTCACACTTGTGCTGAAAACAGACGTTATTAGACCTCAGCCAGGGGCAGTGCCTCACACCTGTAATCCCAGCTACTCGGGAGGCTGAGGCAGGATTGAGCCCAGGCATTGGAGGTTGAGCCCAGGCATTGGAGGTTGCTGTGAGCTAAGTGAGTGACGCCATGACACTCTACCCAGGGAGACAGAGTGAGACTCTGCCTCAAAAAAAAATAAATCGTTTCACCTCATTGAGGCTCTCTCTCTTCTGCACATAAAAACTGTGGTCTTCAGTGCTTGAACTTGATAAAATCTAACTGGACAACTAGAGGCTCATGTACACTTATTCCACTTTTCAGATGTATTCCCAAATGGGGGAAAAAACAGGCCCATGACCTCTAATCACAAATGACTTCATGAAAAACACAGATTTTACTTTCTTGGTTCTCATCATTTCACTGCAAAGCCAATGTGTGGATTGTGATAATCTTCGGAAAAGCTCCTGAGAAGTCCGAAAAGTGTGAGCTGGGCCAGATCATGATAAGAACCATGAGGGACCCAGAGACGAAGGGCCAGGAAGGGAAGGACCCCTGGTGCCCACAGCCCGAGTACTGTCAGCTCCCTGGGCACTCACGCAGCCCGGAGCCAGTACAGCCAGGGTCTGCTCTGGCCCCCATGTTTATCCTCCTTCCCCCCATGCTCAGGGCAACGTTCACTGCCTGTGAGAGGTCTTCACAGATCACAGACAGAGCCATCCCCTTGGCTGAACCTACAGAGAGAAAGCTGGATAACACCTAAGCGTGTTTCACAACGTGTAACGTAGGTCAGAATCACCTGAAGGGCTCCTTAAAAGGCAGATTGCTGCCTCCTTCCCCCAAGTTTCTGATTCTCCAGGCATGGGAATTTGCATTTCTAGCAAGCTTCAAGCGAAGCTGCTGCTGCTGGGCTTATGACCACCTTAACCTAGGTCAAGCCCTTATTTTAAAGATGAGACAGCAGAGGGTCAGATCGGGAAATGATTTGGTGAAAAGTGCAGACTGGGTGGAGAAGAAGCAGGGGTTCTGGTTCCTCCCCCTGCCTACAGTTCAGGACGCTTCCCATCACAGAACCGCAGCTCCTGACCTGGTGACAGGTGTCCCGAGAACGTCTCTATCTGTATGCAAAGACGCTTGAGGCCTTATGCTTATCTGGCACTTTAAGTTTTCATCTACATTATCTACTTTTATTCTCATGATGACCTGATGAGGCAGGCAGAACAAAGATTAAATCCCTGCGTTAGAAATTAGGAAAATGGGGCGCAAAGTTGTTCAACAGCATCTGCAAAGGCTGTTGTCCAAAATTCAAATCAACGAGTTAACTCTCACCAGGTAAAAAACACTCAGTGTTTTGCCCTTAAAAAATATTCAACTAGCCTGAATAACCTTTATGACCAGGCATGGCAATTCCTCTGTAGCCATTTTCCTGACCGATGTGTAGACTCTTGATGAAATGAATCCTCAGAGAAGACAGCAGACAACCAGACAGTGATCAAGGGGCTCAATTAGCTACCGTGTAATTCCACCAAGATGAAGAAAGATCCAGAAGCAAGGTGAGCACTCCAGGGTGGCTGAAGTACTTGTACACCATTTCTTTCCCACATTCTTGAACTATTAAGTTCAGGAACAAAACAGTTGCTCTTAAGACACCTGGGAAAATAAGCACAACAAATGGGCGTCTCCCGGCAACTGGAAATATTTAAATGCTGTCTTAACGGTCCAGGCAAGATGACAACTGCGTCTCTTCCCGTCCAGGAAGCGCCGTGCAGACCGTTTTCTCTAATGATGGCGAATGAACCCTCTCAAGACGTACAGTCAACCAAGAATTAAGTCTGTGGTTACTGCCAAGACCACAGCATTGAAACGTGTATGCAGGATTTTTCCTGCAACTTTACCAATCCATCCTTTCCACAGAGATTCTTTACTAAACAGAAATCAGAATGCTGAGGTGGTACACTTGCAAAAAGCTGATCAATTCAGCATGGCAAATGTCAATTCAAATGATTTCTTGTATAATAAAATACATTAATCCTAGGCATTTGAATGTAAACACACACACAAACACACAAGAGTTTTGTTGTTGTTATTGTTTTGGGTAACTTTGGAGTTGCTTTGTGCAAACACATGAGTAATTTATAGGGGTAGTATGATTCCAAACATTAAAATGAATGTTCAGGATGCAGAAACGGCGATTGAGTTTAATGAGTTTACAGAGAGCAGATCGTATATCAAATAAAGCCCTCTGCAATGAAAAATAGTTATTGAAGAAAGGTGTATGTCTATTAAAAGGGTTTTTTTCTAGTGTGAAAAGAACATGGTTAATTAATAAAGCTGATCAAATGATTAATAGAATCAATAATCTTAATCCTATTATTTTCAAAGATGAAAAGGCTTTTCTGCCAAGAGCCAATTGTTTCCATTTGCTTAAGAACAACAAAGTCGGACTGACTGTGATCCACCTACTCTGAGATAATTTGGCATGGTCATCACACTTTTAATTCTCTTTGTATTTTTTCTTTATAAGACATACAAAGCTGTGAGTGGTTTATCCCTCTGAAACCTGGAGCCGCATCCACATAACTTGAACAATGGGAGCCCACGTAACAATTTACAGAGCACTGTGGCATAATGCAATTCCAAGTTGTGCTTGATTTAAAATGTGTAAAGTCCAACCACAGTGTCAGTCTGCCCAGAGAAATCTCTTACAAAAGTTTTCACACTCTGTTGGGTTAAGAGACAGTGAGTATTAATCCTATGGCTTCTACACCAAGCTTCCTTTTTGTGGTCAGCAGAGAAGCTATGTGGTTGGTCTGAAGGAGTCCAAAGTCTTTTTTCTGTGTTAAAACAAGGGAAAGTGGGCCGGTTACAGAGTAAAAGAAAAACCACAGCCAGCACACTCTGCTGTAGCTTTTTCCTTAAATGTGGCCTAGAGCTATTCTGCTTTCCAAAAAAAGGTTTAATTTAAACCATACACAGTGCTGCAGGCTGCCACGTTTCCAAACTCGACATTCCTTTCTAATCTGTGCACTTTAGAACCCACATACTCTGTTTCCAGTGGTACTCAGACAAGCTTTAATAAATAAAATATCACTGCCCATCCATTACTTAATTTGATAATAATACATCCTTTTTTCCCCCCTTCCTCTATTGACATTATTCTAAGTGCTTATTCGAGTGTGTTGAACTGTTGTAAACATCACCTCTAAAAAGCAAGTGAAAAGTAAGTTCTGTTCTCTTTTAGGGAGTGGAGGGAAGGAAAGATGGAACTGCAAAGTTGGGGAAGGGGACAAATGTTCGCCAGTGGCCCAGAGCTCAAGACGACGAACACTTTGTGCATGTATCAAAACCAGCTTGTTATTTTTAAGTTTAAAAACAAAAAAATTCCTAAAGCCAAAACCATGGTTCATTCCTTGCATATGACCCCAGAATCTATGCTGTCATTCAAAACATGACCAGGAAAGACAGCAGCAACCACGGCTCACAGTTACGGCCCAGCCCCGTGACCACTACGCGTCTCTCTGGCCATCAGCGTGGTTGGAGCTGATCGCCACGCTGGCCGGAGCCAACAGGATGAATACCCCACAGCTGGGGGCTTTAATTTTTTGCCTCAGAGTATTCACTTGGATGTTCATTAAGAACTCTAGCCCCAGCGGGCAGTCAGGCACAAGGTTTACTGTGTGAGCCGCCATGCTCTGTTGTACGTGACACTTGTCAATTAAAGAGGGAACCCTTTTAAAGCAAACTGGAGTTAAGCTGGTACTTTCTTCAACACTCTGATTTACCGCTACTGTTATCGTCCAAAAGGAAGTTTGTTTTAGAACAATGATAGCAGTAGTAATCCTCCTATTTCAGTACTGAGGGATTTTAAACACATTCAGGGCACTGGCGAACTGTCAAAGGGTTCCTTTTAACAGAACTATGTATTTTCCGCAGTAAAAGGAAGGTCTTATTGATGGGACAACTGCCAAGATCAGACAATTTTTCAGGCTAACAGTTTAGAGAATATCATTTTAAACTACCTAGTGTAATACAAATGTGGCACAATAGATCAATGCAATGAATTCTCTATAGTCAGGAAAATGCTCTCCCAAATAATAAAATCCATTAATAATGATTCCTGCCCTGGTACCTTTGTGACTAAAGTAATGCCCAGTGCCACCTCTCAATGGTCTCTAATAAATACAATACAAGCCCCAGAGTGAACACGTAACCCAGCATGGAAAAGAGTACAGCCCCCAGTGAGTCCTGTCAAAACCTGTTTTACCTTGTAAAATACAATTTCCATATCTGTGACATGGGCTTAGAGATGATCTCTTAGGTCCCTTCTGACTCTATGAGTCCCTGAGGGTTTAAAGTTTTCTCGAGGGCTTTAATTCTTAATGAACCCACTTTAAGACTTTCGCCAGCACGCCAATAATAATTAACGCCAATATGGGGCCATGAAACTTCTGCAATGAAACTTTAATTTACATTGATCCGTAGGCAAAAGAAAAAGAGAGATTGCAGCTTCGGATTTTTTTTTTTTGAGTCAGACATCATTTGTTTCCTAAAAAACTGAAAGTGGTCCATGCAAAACGTCTGTGGGACAGCACGGTCTGGGGGCTGCAGGTGGGTGATTCAGTCTTAAGAAGGTATACCTTTATGCTCTTCTTTAACAGGAAAACTCCAAAGCTCAGAAATGGGTTTTAATTCTATTCTGGCTAATAGTGATGATGAGTATTCACTGTTTCTTCTGTGACCAGCATGGTGATAAGGCCTCTGTGTGCCTCCCTCTGACTCACTCCTCACAACAAGCTATCATGAGCCACATTTTACAAATGAGGAAACCAAGGCTTATGAGATTGAAGCGACCTCTCCCTAGGGACAGAGTTAGCAAGTCACCTACACAGTAATCTATACAGAATTAAACCCAAATTAGTTCAACCTCACAGACGAAGCTTTTAGCGACAATGCAGACACTACCTCTTCTTGTTAAATTATTCCCATGTGGTAATTGAGTTAAGCCAGGTTGCCTTTTATTTTTGTGCAACATGACTGTTCTAAGTATCATTGGGGAAGTCTCTCTGAAGCATGGCTTTGTACTTTCAGTGACATGAGGAGAGCATTGTGGAATGAGCTTACTTACAGGTCTCAATTTAAGATTGGTTTGTATGCAGAATACTTCTATACTGTAGTTTTTTGTTGTTGTTGTTTTTGTTTTGAGACAGTCTCACTATGTTACCTTGGGTAGAGTGCCGTGGTATCACAGCTCACAGCAACCTCCAACTCTTGGGCTTAAGTGATTCTCTTGCCTCTGCCTCCCTAGTGGCTGAGACTACAGGCGCCTGCCACAACGCCCGGCTAATTTTCTTGTTGCAGTTGTCCTTACTGTTTAGCAGGCCCAGGCCGAGCTCGAACCCGCTACCCTCCATGTATGTGGCCGGCACCCTACCCACTGAGCTATGGGCGCCACCCAATATACTTTAGATTTTTAATCTGATTTTTAAAATGTATGTCTTAAAATTCTCAATTTACAGTATTCACCAATAGCCTGAGTTAAGCTATAAGAAAGGATCATCCTTAATTGGGAGCCAAGTATCAAATTTTCTCCCAACCCCTTTAACAAATCTTCCAAAATGCTCTTGACGAAACGGACAAAATGTAACAAAGGCCCATAAGTAAGCTCATATGAAAGTAAAGACTCTCACTGAAAGTAAAGACTTCCCCAAGCCCACCAATAAGGAGACAATTTAAAGGCAATGACCTGCACTCAGACAAACAAGCGACTTGAAGCTCTGAAGACAAGGGCAGCCGGGCAACTCAGAAAGAGAAAACTAACACGCACTAACCTAGAATCAAGGCTCTGAGAAGGTAGGAAGACAGAGCAGGCTATTTTAGTGTATCAAAACTTCAAACAGAAACCATACACTTACCCCATGAAACAACTGAACGTGCTGACCGCACAAAAAATATCTCATCCTCTCACAGCTGACGGCTCATTCGCACGTTTAGTTACGTCTTTTTGTTTTAAAAATGTGAAAATGAATTAACTATTAACCAATGCAGTTTATCTGGAATATACAAGTTTTTCAAAACATGGAACAAAAAATAACAGCTTCAGGGGTTTGTTAATAAAAGGATTGGAAGTTAGAGAGTCAAAGCTAGGGTCAAAGGCATTTACCAGACCTGAACTCAACACCCTCATTTCACTGACCAGGAAACTTGTTTTCAGAGAACTAAAGGAATTTGCCTAAACTCAGAGCCTGAATCACTCACTCTCTGCCTTAAACGACTTTGGAAGGACTAGGAAAGGAGTTTCTTGAGTCTCGCCCTTGGGCTCATTTACTGAACAAACCCAGTGCTCACCGCTGGCTAGGCCCTCTGGCAAAAGCAAAGCCAGCAAGAGAAATGATTTAGGGACGGCGCCTGTGGCTCAAAGGAGTAGGGCACTGGCCCCATATACTGGAGGTGGTGGGTTCAAACTCAGCCCCGGCCAAAAAACTGCAAAAAAAAAAAAAAAAGATTTAAGTCCCTGCCCTAGTCTCCTTAGTGTAAAAGATACAAACCAGGAAAACAAACATTACAATATTAACCCTATAACATTATTCACTGTACTATTAACCCTGCAATGACTCTCCATTCTCAAACAAAATGAGATCTCAGCATCAACCTTTATACGTATATACCATTTGGTATGTGATTGTGTTCCTGGACATTATTTTTTAATATCTTCAAAGCAACACATTCCACAAAAAGATGAAAAGGGCTTAGGATCGGGACACTGTTGGAAGGTCTTAGTTTGCAAAAAACTTTAAAAGCCCAGTTATAAATCTTCTAAAATGAGAATTTATAATAGAAATAGTGACAGACCTTTAATTATGGCAGCACTATGAGGCTTTGTATAATAAAGCCCACACATTTTCAGCTTAGATCATTATTTATAGGTTGCTTTGAAAAGGATTTTATTTACAAGTGCCTGCCTGAATCAATGAGGTAAAGTTTTACACCAGGAAAGGAAGTGCAAAGTGCAATGTCTGAAGAAGCAAGGATTTACCTCCTGGGGTCCAGGAGGCCCAGGGACCAGGGGGCTCGGCATGAACGATGCTTTTGACTCCTCCAGTTTGTATAAAAGGTTGAAGTTCAGCCTGGAGCAGCACAGCATTCCACAGGACCAGCTGCCTCTCTGGGCAGGCGATTAATCTCATGATCGATAGACCATATGATTAGGCACTAATAGCTGATAGGAGGAGAGAATAAACAACCGTAAATTTGCTTTGTACCGAGTAATGCAAGTGTAAGAAGGGTCATTTAATGGCCACATCGGGTCATGTTACCGAAGGGACCATACGGGATAAACACGGAAGATACATACATTTTTAAACATCTCCAACTATTATCTCAAGGTTATGGGACCAGGGTGGGACTATCCGTGCAAAGTCTATTAATGTAGCATTCCTGGACCAGAAATCTCTGAGTGTGGAGTGTCACGGCAGGAGGAACAGTGGGGAAGCCTCACTGTTGAAATAATTCCTCAGTAATAAGCACCATCACCAGCCACCCTCGGAGTAAGAAGGCAGCCCTGGGTGGTCTTGGCCCCTCTGTGTGACCCGCTGGCATCTGTGCCCGAGGGGGGAACGGAAGGACAGCGGCACTCAGGACTCAGCCAAGCAGGGTGTGTGTCTCTCCAGAAGGTGCTCGGACTGTCGGACCCGCCTCTGCACACAGGCCGCGGCTCTGAGTTCCTGTTTGCACAGGGCGTCACGAACTTCCAGTATTGGGAATGGTTACAGGACATAAAAGCCGGGATCCAGAAAGTCATAAATCTCCTCCTTTCCTTTCTCCTTTCCCCTGGCTTCTTCCCTTCCTGAGACTCTGACCTCCTCCATCAGCCCCTTGAAAGAAAGAAATTGATCACTCCCAGACTGAAATGAAAACTCGAGCCTTCTCTAAGCAACGGATGGTTTCCCCCTGCCTGGGACAAAATGTTAAGAAAACCTGCAAAATCTCGATTCTCTTTTACGTGTGCCCTTCCCTCCACCCCATCTTGAGCTGCCCGTGCAAAAAGCCCTTTAATTCTTGCCATCAATGACCAGGGGAAAAGCAAAGCAAGACACTTTGCTAGCCTAAAGGGAACACGCCAGAAGAATCAATGGCTAGGTGAGAAAGGACATCACCTGGCCTCGCACGGACCACTCAGCCCCACAGAATACTACACACACGTCTTTTATTTGAAAATTACCTGGGAAACAAGCCTCTCCAGAACCACCCTCCCACTTTGGCACCTCTCCTTCCGGACTGCAGTCTTCACCCCTCCCTCCACACTCCTGTTAACATGGCCTTTGTTACTTTCCGAGCCTTGAGGGAACAAATGCTCACCACCCTTTCTTCCAGTCCACTTGTTAATACTGCCGGTAGCTTCAGAGCCCGCAGCAGGGCATTCGATCCGCTCTTTGGGAAGAAAGCAGGCACTCCAGACAGCCTGCGGTTTGCTGGCAGGATTCTGTTGTTGCTGATCCCAGGAAGCGGGGAAATTCATTCCCCATCTTAAGACAAGCATTATCAATACCTTTGAAGAGGTAACAGTAGCCAAGTCAGCTGAGAATTTTAAAAATTTCCCCCCAACAGCACTTGGGAGGCCGAGTCTGGTGGGTTGCCTGAGCTCACAGGTTCGAGACCAGCCTGAGCCTGAGCCAGAGCGAGACCTCGTCTCTAAAAACAGTCCGGCATTGTGGCAGGCGCCTGTAGTCCCAGCTACTTGGGAAGCTGAGGCTGGGCTCCTTAAGCCCAGGAGTCTGAGGTTGCTGTGAGCTATGATGTCATCACACTCTACCAAGGATGACAAAGTGAGACTCTGTCTCAAAAAAAATTTCTCCCAAATCCCTTCCCAGTTTGTATTTATTCCACTAAAGTCATTTATTTTGTGACTTTCCACTCACAGAATTTCTCAGCTGGGAGACTTTTTGGCCAGGTGCATTATACCATGAATGGATGCTCCAAACTATTAAACCACAAGGGACACTACAATGTCCAGCTTTTTTTTTTTTTTCCTACTAACACTTCTTGGAACAACCAAACCAGCCCAGTGGGAACCACCACATCATCCTAACTCCCAAGCAGGAGGAAGTGTTTGCCCAGGAAGGAAGGAAACCAAGGGGCCAGGACAGTCCTCTGTGCCCTGTGCTCAGCCCACCGGACAAGGATGTGGGTCAAGTGGTGGAGAGGGACCAGGAGCCCAGCCTGACCCCTGGGAGCACGACTCATGGGTAGGTGCTCATTCCTGGACACCACCCCGCCACCTCCTGTGCATTTTCTAAAGGTCATCCTCAGTAACTAGAATTAATTTCTGACCATCTCTGAAACAGGGGCACGCAGGGAAGATATTATTTCCTTCTTAAACCAGTCTGAATTCTCCCCAGAGGAAGAAAGAATATCTTTTGGAAAGTCATACAGAGACAATTTAGATCTAAATCAGCTGTCCGGCCGGGATTTTACCTATAAGCTTGTCCTCACAGAAACTGTCCATAATCTGTTTCATGGCAGTAATAATGGTCACAATAACTGCCACTTACTGAGCATCAAAGACACACCAGGATGTTATGCACAAAATTGTTTTCAATTGACAAACCATCCCACAAGCTAGTACCATCCCATCCACCACATTTTACAAATGAAAAAAACAAAGATTAAGAAACTCAGAGAAATGACACAACTGGCCCAAGGTCACACAGCCCTTCAGCAACAGAGACAGGATTTGAATCACACCTGTCTGATAAAAAGATTGATTAGTTCTCCATTAGCTCACGACGTTTTTCCACACTGGCTTAATAACTAAAGAGTAAGATTGCTTTATAGCTCTCAGTTGGTATGAGTACCCAAAATTGGCCCTTTTGGTTTACACTTCTGCAAGCATAAAAGTCCAACAGTCTTAACGATTAATTTCCCAGGATACCAGACCCTGAACTCACGAAAGCAGTCAGAAACAAGGTGAGGTAGTCTTAGCAAATGCACTAAGACAGGCAGGCCAGGGCATTGAGAGCAAAAAGACGTGTTGTAGAAGAGACTGAGAATTTAAAAACGATATATATGTTATTAGGTCGGGCTCCATGGTTCACATCTGTAACCCCAACCACTCTGAAGTGGAAGGATCCCTTGAGCTCAGGAGTTCAAGACCAGCCTGAGCAAGAGTGAGACCCCATCGCTACTAAAAATAGAAAAAGTAGCCCGGCATTGTGGTGGGCACCTGTAGTCCCAGCTGCTCAGGAAGAGGAGGCAGGAGGATTGCTTGAGCCCAGGAGTTTGAGACTGCCAAGAACTAGGCTGATGCCACGGCACTCTACCCAGGGTGACAGAGTGAGGCTCTGCCTCAAAAGGAAAACAAAGTTTTGCCTAGTAAATCCAAAATACAAATGTCTTCATGCAATAACTAAGAAAATGCCATGAAGGCTATGTTTGAGGAAAATAGTTCAGATTGTACATGAAACCAACACATTGTATGCCCTGATTGCACTAATGTACACAGCTATGATTCAATAATAAAAAAAGAAAAAGAAAAACAAAGTTATTACAAAACACCAAACAGGAAAACAAGAAATGTCCTTGTTCATTTACTCTTTCATTTTCGGCAAATGTTAGCTGAGCTCCTACTATACACCAAACTTTTCTACGTTGGATTAAAAAGAAAATAGCTCAATTTCTCAATTTCTTTTTGCCTGTTTAGACCCTCAGGTCTCAGCCATACCAAAGGTCACTCACAGACAGTTCTCCTTCATGCTCCCACCCCACCCTGATGCTCTGATCATGAATGGAATACCTGCAGCTGACTTCATCCCTGGTCGACTTACGCACAGTCACACTCCACCCTATTCCAAAAGAGAGGGACCAATACAGTCGAGTTTGGGGGATGCGTATCGAAGTGATGCAGGCAACCAAAATGAAACACAAGCCCTGAAAAGAAGGTTCTACCACTCAGTAGCTTTCTGCTATTACCCAAAGGGTTACAGAGATATGAAATATGAATCAGACCTGCACCCAGATACCCACAATGACACTTCATAAAGAGTTTCCTAGAAGATGCTAAGTCATAAAGAACCAGCAGATATTACAGAGGATAGGGAAGAAGCAGTTGTCAGAATCAGAGGGCATGAAACATGCAGACGTCCAAAGACCAGAAAGAATGGGGAATATTTAAGAAGCTGCAAATAACATATCCTGGCTGAAGATGGGAAAGAGGTAAGCAGAGACTAGGATTTTTTTTTTTTCATTAAATCATAGCTGTGTACATTAATGCAATCGTGGGGTACAATGTGCTAGTTTTATATACAATCTCAAATGTTCTCATGAAACTGGTTAACATAGCCTTCACGGCATTTTCTTAGTTATTGTGTTAAGACATCTATATTCTACTTTTAGTAAGTTTCACCTATACCCTTCTAAGATGCACCATAAGTGTGTCCCGCCAATTACCGTCCCTCCACCCATCCTCCCCGGCTCCCTCTCCCCTTCTTTTTGAGCTATAGTTGGGTTTATACCCTTCATATGAAAGCTATAAATGGGTTTCATAGCAATACTGAGTAACTGGATACTTTTTCTTCCATTCTTGAGATACTATGGTAAGAAGAATATGTTCCAGCTCCATCCATGTAAACATGTAAAAGGTAAAGTCTCCATCTTTCTTCAAGGCTGCATAATATTCCATGGTGTACATATATCACAATTTATTGGTCCATTCATGGGTTAATAGGCACTTGGGCTTCTTCCATGACTTGGTAATTATGAATTGGGCTGCAATAAACATTCTGGTACATATATCTTTGTTATAATGTGATTTTTGATCTTCTGGATATGTACCTAGTAAAGGAATTGTAGGACTGAATGGCAGGTCTATTTTTAGATCTCCAAGTGTTCTCCAAAAATCCTTCTAAAAGGAATGTATTAATTTGCATTCCCACCAACAGAGTTGAAGTGTTCCCTTTTCTCCACATCCACACTAACATCTCTGGTTTGGGGATTTTGTGATGTGGGCTAATCTTACTGGAGTTAGGTGATATCTCAAAGTAGTTTTGATTTTCATTTCTCTCATCATTAAGGATGGTGAGCATTTGTTCATGTGTCTGTAGACCGTGCACCTGTCTTCTTCAGAGAAGTTTCTCTTCAAGTCCCTTGCCCACCCTGAGATGGGATCACTTGTTCTCTTCTTGCTAATATGTTTGAGTTCTCTGTGTATTCTGGTTATTAAACCTTTGTCGGAGGCATAACAGGAAAATATCTTTTGCCATTCTGAGGGCTGAGAGACAGGATTTTTAAGAGGTCTTGCAAGAACAACCATTCACTCATTCTTCTATTCATTTCACAAAGGCTAATGACCAGC
>CAUYON010178375.1:0-24396 GCA_963573935.1 Arctocebus calabarensis
GGGAGTGGAGCGGGGTGGTTCGTTAGAGGGAGGGTTAATGGTGGGACCACACCTATGAAGCATATTGCAAGGGTACAAGTCAAATCTATCAAGTATTGAACACAAATGTCTTAACACTGTGATTAAGCAAATGAGGTGAAAGCTATGTTAATTAGTAGGATGTAAACGCTCCAATTTGTACAAATAATCACATTGAATCCCACAAGGCATAAATGTATTTATGATCTATGTATATATGACTTAATTAAAAAAAAAAAAACCCACTACAGCAATGTCTATTGGCAGGAAGTTGACAAGTCACTTCCAACCCCAGTGAACTACTTCACCAAGGGAGTGGTATCCCTTTCGGATGCTACGTGTTTCTGCTTTATGTTGCTGAAACCTCAACAGCATAAATGATGTAGTGACTGGTGAAGGCGGAGACTGCTCAGGCAGCCCAAAACACTGCTCGAGATTCCCACTCACTTTTTTAAACTTTTAGGATAAAACTTTTTAAACTTTTTAGGAAAAAAAATTTTCAGTCATCATGTCCAAAGGTGATTATTGTTGTTTATTTCAGCTGGTAATTGGTACCAAAGCTAAACAATTATTTGAGTTTTAGATACATCATTAGCAGAGTGACCGTATAATTTATTATCCAAACTGGCATACTTGATCCTGAGATGGAGAGCTATTCACTGGTTATGTTTGTATAAGTCATAAACTGGGGACTCTCACAGGCCAATCAGGACTAATGGTCACCTATTTATGGAGACAGTCGCTTGGTAGGTAAATTGCTAGAGTACATTATCTTATTTATTTTTAAACGTTATCAGTCTAACAGTTATCTGAAAATCTCCCCATTTTTTAGGGACTATACACTACTTTACTCTTCCCGTGAAATAAGAAATTGCCAGACTGAATCAATTATTTGGCTGCATGAAACAGAAAATCCAAATCAAATTTGCTTATTTAGTTAATGGACTTTAGTGTCCTTTTCTAAAAGTTCCAGAGATAGAGCTGGCCCAGGTAGGGGTTTTATCCAGTGGCCCTATAGTGACACTGCCTGGGTCCTGCCCCCAGGACAGGGTCCTTTAAGACTTCTGGAGCTAGCTGCAATCAACTGGGGAAAATGTAAGTAAAACCTGCGAGAGATAAAGAGACAGGCCATGCAGAATAGAACATTGGGAGGTGGGAACTTAGGGGACCACTGCCAGCTTGTGGGGCTTCAGAGAGAGGACCTGAGTGCTTGTTCCATCCAGCTTTTATTGACAGTTATTTTTCTCATTTAGCTGAGAGGGTAAGCTGAGAAAGGGAGTAAAAACGTCAGCAGTTTCTATGAGTAAGCATGTTAGTTCTTACTCTTTCTATAATCCTTAACCTTAAGGATCTGGGCAACCTTGAGAAATCTGAAACCTGAGACTTGCACGGGGGCAACCTCCTGTCTCTGGTCATATACTCAGAGTCCTTGGGGGAAGGTTAGGCCCCTCTAGTTCTCCATGAAGCAAATGTGCAGGCATCAGGCTCCTCAGAAGAATGGGTAGAAAAGAGAAATTTTCACCTTATCTCCACCCTGAGTTTCTCCCCTCTGTGGTTAGGGAACAAGCCCTCCCGCCCTCAAGCTGTTTCCTTGATCTCTGTACTGGCCATTATACAAATCCCCATAGGAGGTATTTGCTTTGACTGTTGTCCCATACAGGACGGCCTGGTTAAAGTTCCTTCCCAGGCCTTGCACGTAGCTTCTCCAAAGGCCATTGACCTCCTGAGTGCTTACAGACCCAGCAGGGGTGTTTGCAAGCTGTATCCCTTACAGGCCAGGCTTCTGGTAAAAGCAGAAACTGCCAGGCAGTAATTTAACTGTTAGTTTAAAACTAAGCTAGCTAAATTGTTTATATGCCACCTTGCTCAGCTTATTTCTCTGTTTTTACCCCTTTCTGGGGTGTTTTCCCTTGCCGAGAATGAGGTCTATGGTCTCCACTAGCTTTGTTCTCTCTCCACATTACACTTCTTGGAGGAAGCCTCATCACAGGCAATTGCGTTTCATGATCACCAGGTGGCTTCCACGGTCTCCCAGCTCTGCACGTTCCTGTGGTAGCATCAAGTAGAAAAGAACGTCATTGCCTTAGCAGAAAAAGGTACTATATATTTTGTATTTAACTGGCTGAATTTGTAGGACCATTTTTGAACCATTATCTGCAGGAGGATAGAATTTGCTGATTGGCTTGAATTATGTCATATACTTCATCTTTGAAATTATAGATGGGACAGCTTCTCTGGAATCCAAAGGGAAATAGAGAACTGCTGGGAAGAAATGGCCAGAAAGTGGGGGTGGCGATGAGGTAGATATGGAGGTTGAGAGGGCGACAGAAACAACTGCAACCCAGACATGTAGAAACCTCTCCAAGATATTAGAAGCAGGACTTGTGAGGAGGAGCTGATATTAGAGACAGAAACTGAAGCTGCATAAATAGATTACTCAGCGTAATTTGGAATGACTGCTGTATTTCTGGTGTGGATGACTGACAGGATGGGGCCAGTCACAGAGATGGGACCACCACAAAAGAAGTGGTGATAGTGGAGGGGAAGCTGTATTTGAGACCAGTCTAGCCTGCGTTGACCTTGGACTCTATAAATGGGCTGCTCTGTAGAGTCTGGTTTGCTTTTTGGGTTCTGTCCGAGTCCAGTGGTTGCTCACTCAGTATCCATTCTCCAATCTTCCCTCCACTGTCAGAGCAGAACTGTACCTGGTTAGAAATACACATTTCCCAACCTCCGTTACATTTATGGGACCAATAAGATGGGAAGAGAAGTTGCTGGATTGTGGACATGCTGTTTCCGGGGCAGACCCTGCTAGCAGCTGTACTTTCTGGTTTTGCTCCGTTCTCCTTTTTGTTTCTTTTGAGCATCAGTCAAAAGATGCACATCTGAATATAAATTCAGAGCTCGAGGAGACATCTTTGATATAAATTATTCATATGGTTAACGTAATGTTAACTTGTATTGAACATATGTACTTGAACAATGCACATAATATTGATCTCATGCAGTCTGGGGGAGACAGACAGGAGTCTTTGCCAAGAAGGACTTAGTATAGAGGGAGGAGAAAAGGTAAAAGTAACATTTAGAATATTATGATAAAGGAATATGTGAAGGGCTATGAAGAGAATAAACAAGGGTGGTTTCAAAGACAAGACAACAGCACAGGGAGGTGTGTGCCACATGGGATGGGGCTTTTAGGGTGAGTCAATTTTCAACTGGAAGTTGTAGAGAAATAAAGGCAACCCAGAAGGAAGAAATAGCTTAATTAATGTATGAAGTGTTGGGGGACAATAATCATTATTGTGCTTTTTGAAAAATAAATTCTCATGTTTAGGAATTCAGAGCTATTGCACGCATTAGGAAATTAAGTCTATGAGTGTTTCAGATTTAGGACATAACCTTTGATATACATTAATAATGGTTAAACTCTTTATTTTACCGAATTGACTGGTTTCTTTTTTTTGGCCTGTGTGACCATATCATAGGATTATTTTAGCATCATCTGGGCACATTGTGATTTGCTGTTGTTTTAACGCACAGGTGATCACAACTCTGAGTTTGTACAGCCAGTAAGTAGATTGCTCTAATTTATTTTAATGCATGTCTGTGCCCTTATTTCTCAATTTGTAAAATAGGAACACAATGTTTTTCAGTTACGTGTGGTAAATGAATTTGTGCAATAGCTAGCTTTGAGATTTTACAATACCTTTTATATTATATATAAATGTCTTGCTATATATTATATATATATGTCTCGCTATTAGCATTGTGAAACATTCTCTACAAAGGAAAAAATAAAACAGAGACCAGAATTATAAAAACCGATATTAAACCATTTAGCACCATTATAGGAGCAATTGAAATAGGAATTTCCTACGAATTCGTTCTTAACTTCTTAGCCATTTAGATTCAGAAGTAGCCATGTGAGATCAGAATATAAAGCAACTACTTGGCTCAGTGCCTGTAACTCAGTGGCTAGGGTGCCAGCCACATACCCCGGGGGTGGTGGGTTCAAACCCGGCCCGGGTCAGCTAAATAGCAATGACAACTGCAACAAAAAATAGCCGGGCGTTGTGGTGGGCGTCTGTAGTCCCAGCTACTCGGGAGGCTGAGGCAAGAGATTGCTTGAGACCAGGAGTTTGAGGTTGCTGGGAGCTGTGACCCAATGGTACTCTACTGAGGGCAAAATAGTAATACTAATTCTCAAAAAAAAAAAAAAAAGAAAAAGAAAAATAATATAAAGCAATTACTTTGAAGTGGAATGCTGAGTAAGAGATTGTTATTAAAACTGGGTGTATTTTGTAGCTATAGCGCATGAACCCAAACTGAAACATACACTTTTTATGCCAGGAGTTTAGATTTGCTGTCATAGATGGGAAAGCAAATTTGGCACATGTCTCTGTGTATGTATCTATACACACACACATAAACCCACACAAATATATACAAACATATGTGCACAGATATTTTACTTCCAAATTTAGGTTTTTCATATTAGGAAAAATATCACAAATCATTTCAGGCATTAATGTGAATTTAAATCAATATATTCATTATCTCAACAAAAGTAAAACTTACAAATATTTTCAAGAGACAAAGTTGAAAAAATAATTTTTTTTTAATTTTAAAGGTAAATGATAGGAACATAATTCGAGAGGGAAACATGGAATTCACATGCAAAAATAAAAGGGAGATAATATTTTTAGGTACATATATCCTCTCAAAGATTATGGAAATCTCATAATTCTTTTGCTGTTTCCCATAACTTTTGTCTTAATGGTTAGTCCATCAAAAAATACTTACACTATCATTCATGGTGTGGCATTTGTTACTTGCTAATGCACCTTGTACTCATGTGATATTTTATTTTCTAGTACTATAATACTCAGTCTTTCAATTCTGACCGTAACCCTGGGAGTTAGGGCAGGTAATGCATCTCCTCTCTATGTGGCAGGAGGTGAATTTGGAGATTAGCAACAGCCCTGAGGCTGCACAAATAGCAAGGCAGTTTCTAAAGCATCTTTGGCAGCTGTTTCTATCACATCTATAAGATAAAAGCTGTATTTTACTGTTGTAAATATGATTTTAATGCCCTCTAAAGCATCAGTCACTGGTAAACAAGGAGTTAGACAACTTTAAAAAACTTGTGGGTGCAACTCAAAGAGTTGATTCTCCTTAGGGAAAAATAATAATTATCCTATTTTCCATGACCAAAATGTGGCTCTAAAATTTCTCAGAGACTCTCTTATATGATGGCCAATGATAGAGTTAACTGTCAACAAACCCACAATATCAGGTTTACCCTTTAAAAACAAGGTTGAGGCCAAAAGCAAATGGGACGCCATGGACTATGGACAACTTAATCCATTTCCGTGAATCAGTAGCCCTCAAAATTCCTCCTTACTAACCTCTTTGCAAGGTTCCCCAGACATGAAAATAATTCAGGAAACCCCAAACCCCAGTCAACTTGGATGAGGTAGCAAGGTCAACCTCTACATTCATTTCTTATTTTCTCCCTGCCATCATAAAGTCCACAAGAAGCATCTCAGCATCCTCATAATACAAGCACAGAATGGTTTCCAAGCTACCCAAAAGGGCATTCCACATGGTAACTTGAGTAAGGTGAAAGAAACAGCTGAAAAATTATTCATTCCTCAGCCAAACTACAGACCTTCCACCCTGCAATTTGGGCTTGAGTCTAGGTCCTACAGAAAGAGCTGCATTCAGGAACTTGGGTGGTCCCGGATCAGCAGGGACCAGAGGAAAGTGAAGCACCACACGTGTGGCCCAGAGACCAGCCTACAGAGGTAAACGCGACAGGACACTCCCTCATGGGTCCACACCCTCCCCTCTCCGTTGTAACGCAATACATGATCTTTTAAATTAGTGATTTGTTTTTGGACAAACTGTCACACAGTATGTTCTTTAATTCTGAAGTTTTCAATTCAGAACACTGTGTTCTAAAGGAGACCACAAAAAGTAGCTGGTGTGGCCATGTGAATGAAGATAAATCATTCAACCTTCTTTTCTTCTACTTTTATACTAACAGGTTTAAACCTGTACCACAAAATGGTAAAAGGACAAGAACAATCAGTACCCGAAGGAAGAATTACAACAACCAGTTCTATTAATAGCCAAAGAAATACAAATCCAACTGATAATCAAACTATTTTCCCATCTATCATACTGGCAAAAAAATTAAAAATAAGTGAAAATAAATTAAAACTATCCAATGTTATCTAAGATGTGGGGGGAACAGATTTTTATTCACTGCTCATGAACATGTAAATTAACAAAACATTCTAGAAAGCGACTTGAAATTTTATCAAACACATTTAATACATTCATGAGAAAATCTGTCAGATTATGATGTATTTTGACATATTATCCACCACAAGGTCTATGTCTATATTCCAATCAAAATATACATAGAGTTGATTGATTGGGCTTTTATTCTGATTGATCAGCTCCATGATTTTTATTTCATCAATAAATATACTGTACACCAGCATTCATTTGAATATATCTTTTATACTAGTATTAATGTAATTTTAATGAATAATCTGGTAAATGCTAAATGATACTTCTCTGATTTAATATTTATTCATGGAATTTTAGTCATGGTAATATTGAACATATTTTCATTATTTACTCAATATTGTAATTTTCATTTGCACATTTCCTATTTATAATATTTGATGTTATCTTTCTGTTGGAAATTCATCTCCCAGTTATTCATTATGCTACTTACACATTTAGAATCGCAAAATTTATTATAGGTATTTTTCCCATTTAGACTATCTATTTTATATTTTTTAACACATACACATTTTAACAATTTTCTCTGAGGTCAAACAATTATATCTTCATAATTTTGCACATAAAGCATTTGAAAATTTTTTCTGTAACGTAACCATTTCTTCATTAGGTTTGTTTTGGTATTCATATAGAATTTGAAATTTTTCTTTGTAGTCAAACAATTCCTTTTAAAGTGTTCCAATTTACTCAGAAAGTTCTTAATTCCAAATAAAATAATATTAATGTAGGTTTAATGTTTTTGGCACTTAGATGTTTATTGAATAGATAAGTATGTGAATAATCCATCTTATACCATGTGAATGATTACTGTATTCCTTTAGACATAATCATTTATAATCATTAACTCAAAGGGTTTTATCACTGTAGAAGTAATTCAGTTTTGTTGCCTTGCTTTAAGAATTATTTTACCTTACAATGGTAAGTTACAATGGAAACAAAAGCCAAAGAAATAAGCTTATTTCTTTCCAAATAACTTACCATTGTAAGTTTTTAAAGCTTTATTATTTCACCTGGATCATAAATTTGTTTTACAAATGATCAGACTCAAAATGTACTATTATTATGGTTGATGTGAGTTATGAACTAGAGGCTTACGCCTGAAATTAAGTTGCTGCTTTGACCTTGAGCCTCATTCCTCCAGGAGGTGAGAAAGCTCTGCTCACTGTCATCAGTGTCTCTCCCAGATCAAAAATTCCAAAATTTGATGTTCAATGAGTCATGTATTGAGGTCTTCACCCCCCGTCATATATCTGAATACTCTGGTGCCAAGTGCATTTAAGAATTCAGAAATATATCATAATATGTCCGATAGATCTAATGCAGCACCTTGAAATCAAATATTTCTGTAATGAAATGTATAAATAGTCACCCATAAAAAGACACTAACTAGCTTCAGTTCAAATCAGGTTGTGCTGTCAAGCTATAAAATATATTTTGGTATTCTTAGCTTTTTTGGCTTTCCAAGTTGCAGATAAATAATTCTAGATGCACTACATTGTTGGTTTATACTCTTGCATGTAGTTGTCACTTGAGGGAACTTAAGTGAACACTCAGCAAAGTCTGATAAATCACAAATGATGGACTAGCCACTGTATAACTAGAGTGCTGTAGTTTCCTTGAGTGAGGAATGGTCCTGCTCGTCATGTCAGGGAGGTTTGCTTTGACTAAACTTTGGAGAGAGGGGATAATATAGGCTTAATTTTGAATATTTATCTTTTTAATCTAAGTATAGTTTATTTTGATGAATGTGTGAAGTAAAGATTTTTTTGGAACTGAAAACAACTTTATTCATGATTTGTGACTTTATATTTGTCACAACACATACTAGGGTCTGTTTCTTCACTTTCTATTCTGTTCTTCAGCTTCCACTCATAATTGCAATTTTTCTACCTTTTTCTTATCCTATAGTACCAAAGAAGATATATCCCTGCTGATAATTTTCCTTTGCCAGAATTTTTGTCTATACTCATACATTGTTACACCTCTATATTTTTAAATTACCGATAATAATAAACTTTGATGTAAATTGAGAAGGAATGTATTTATCATGATCACCCCTCTTATCTAATTCTATCATATGCAACCACATTTACTCAAGTCCTTTAAAATACTGCTCAGAAAAAAAATATATTATTCATTTCAAAATATTAGGCAGGTAGAAATATTTTTGATACATGGACACCTTATATGATGGTTAAGTTGGGCTTTTCGTGTGCCCATCACCAGAGGATAGTGTGTTGGATCTGAGTTAAGATTCACCCTCTTCCCTATGCTTGGTTCAAAGGTTTCTGCAATATTTCTTTGTGCCTATGTGCCCATCCGTTAGTTCCCAGAGCTCATTACTGTGGAGCACATGTGGTGTTTGTTTTTCTATTTATTCCTGAGATAATTCACTTAAGATAATGGTCTCCAGTTCCATGCAAGTTGTTGCAAAAGATATTACTTCATTGTGTTTTATGGCTGGGTAGTACTCTGTGGTTGGTGTGTGTGTGTTTCACATATTCTTTATTCATTCATAGAGTGATGGGTGCCTAGTAGGCTGGTTCCACGTCTTTGCAGTTATGAACTGCACTGCAGTACACATTCAACTGCAAGAATTGTTTTTATAAAATGACCTTTTCTTTTCCCCCTTTGAGTAGATACCTAGGAGTAGGATTTGTGGATGAAGTGGTAAGTCTACATTTATTTCTTTGAGGAATCTCCATATTGTTTTCCATACAGCCCAGACTCATTTGAAGTCTCACCAACAGCATCTAAGTGTTCCTTTCTTGCTGCATCTATACCAGTATCTATTTTCTTTCTTTCTTTTTTTTTTTTGCCTTTTAATAATGGCCATTCTGATGGTAGTCAGGTGGTATCTCATTGTGGTTTTAATTTGCATTTCTCCTTTCCCTGATGATAATGATCTGGACCTTTTAAAATGTGTGTTAGCCACTTGACTATATTCTTTTGAAAAATTTCTGTTCATGTCTTTTGCCTACTTTTTAATGGAGTTTCTTGTGTGTTTGTTTTTTCTTGTTGATTTGTTTAAGTTCTTTGTAGATTCTGGATATTATCCTTTTGTTGGATATATAGTTTGTGCATATTTTCTCCCGTTCTATAGGTTGTCTATTTATTCTGCTAGTTATTTCCATAGCTGTGCAGAACTTTTAATTGAGTCTCATTTATTTATTTTTGTTATTACTGTATTTGTCTTTGGGGTCTTAGTCATAAATGTTTGCCTTGACCAATGTCCAGAAGATTCCTTAATAAATTTTCTCCTAGAATTCTTATGCTTTCATATCTTACAATTAAGCCTTTTACCCATTTCTTCAGCTTGAGGCTATCCAGTTTTTCCACTACCATTTATTGCATAGAGCTTCCTTTACCCAGCATATGTTGTTGTCTGCTTGGTTGAAGATCATTCCATTGTAGGTAGATGGTTTTATTTCTGAGTTCTCTATTCTAGTCTATGGGTTTATATAAGCGCCATGCTGTTTTGGTTGCTACAGCTTTGTAGTATAACTTGAAGTCAGGTAATGTGATGCCTCCAGATTTATTCGTTTTGCTTAAGATTTCTTTGACTATTTGGGCTTTTATTTAATCCAAATGAAATTTAGAAGTATTTTTTTTTCTAGATCTGTGAAATAGGACATTGGTATTTTGATGAGGATTGTAAACTACTTTGGGTAATATGGACATTTTTAACACTGTTGATTCTACCTATCCATAAGCCATGGAAGTTTTTCCATTTGTTTGCATTATGTATGAATTCTTTAATCAGTGTTTTGAGTTCTTCTTATAAAGCTCTTTTACCTCCTTGGCTAGTACATTCCCAGGTATTTTCTTTATAACTATTATAAATGGCATTTAGTACTTAATTTGATTATCAGCTTAGTACTCAGAAGCTTTTTTTGTTCATGTTAGTTTTGGCAAGATGATTAGATTATTCTTAGGTGGTTTCTCTTATTGGTTTTTATTTTATCTTAAAGTTATTATTTAGATTATTTTCTATAAATTTTTAGATTGATTCTTGTATAAAGCATACTTGTTATAACTTACTTTATATTTGACAATTTTTCTAAATTAAAAAATAACATTTTGGAATTACTTTAAAATTCTTCATACTCAATCACATCTGAAACTTATGATAATTTATGTCTTTCTGATATTAAACCTCATGTTTCTGATTTAAATATTATTGTATTATCTAGAACTTATAGGAAAATAATATCTGGCCTATTTGTCTTATTCCTGACTTTAACGAGCAGTCCCTAATGTTTTACCAGTAAACATAAAACTGGCCAAGAACTGGAAAGGAATATTTTTCTATGGGTTAAGGAAGTATTCTCCTATTTAACCTTTTCTAAGAATTTTAAATCATGAATGAATGCAAAATTTCAGTAAGTAAATTCATTTTTGCCTTTTATTCATATACTTATGTAGTCTTTCCCTTGCAACTTTTTGATATAACACATTAGCTTTTTCTACTAAGAAATTAAACCCATGTCTTAATTATCTACTGCTATATAACAAGCCACTCAGAGCTTACTAACTTAAAATAGCCACCATTTGATAGTCTCATAACTCCATGCATATACAATGTGAGCTCTGCTCAGCTGGACAGTTGTTCTGCTGGTTCCATCCTGGCCATTTAGGCAGCTGCAGTCAACTGAAGTCATGGGGCAGCTTGACTGAGACTGGATGGGTTATGATGACTTCACCCCCATGGCTCATCGGTGATGGCTCTTATTGGCCCTGCATCATTCTGGCTGTCCTGAATTACTACCACAGTGCTTTTTGTTAAACAAAAACATGAACATGCACTTTTCCTGCTTGAAATCCTTCACTGGTCCCTGTCTAAGGCTCTAAACTTTACCCTTTTTAGAAAGATATATAAAACTCTTTATGATTTGACCTCTCCCTACATCTTCTCCTCCATAGTGACTGAGAGAATAATTATAATACCTATAAAAATGATGAGGTAATGTTGGCAGTACCAGGGAATGGGAATGAGAAGAACAGCACTATATGCTTCACCAGAGTCCCCCCACCCTAACATGATACAATTTACTATCCCAGTCGGGACACTTTTGAAAGTGAAAGAGGGTTGCCTTAATAATTATGGCAGAATAAAATGCAGGAACAAGTTCTGACCTGACACATAGGAGACTGACTCCATCCCTCCCTATTCTTACCCGCATCTTCACCTCCACCCCATCCTCTGTCTAACAATGTACCTTCATAATTCCAGAGCCTACCCTGCTGCTACTTGCCACTAATGCTGATACAAAGGCTCCCCCTTCTTAGAATGTCCTTCAGCTTTTGAAACCCACATTGTTCGATATTCCCATCAAAATGTTAATGCCTATCATTTTCCTCTCAGTAATCTAGCCTTAATCTTCATATTGTTAGCCGTATTTTCTCTCTCTTACAGCTATATCTTATACTTAATTAAAATAAATAATTAAAATCTGAACTTTATGTTTTATGTATCCTTTAATGAGGAGCTGAAAATTTCTTTTTACATCCCCTTTTCTTTCCTTTTGTTTCCCCCCCCCCGTCTTGGTTTGGGTGTTTTTTTTATTTGGCCGGGGGCGCGTTTGAAATTGCTACCTCCCGCAGATGGGGCCGATGCCCTACTCCCTGAGCCACAGGCACCGCTGCTTATATTGCCTTTTCATTAGAGGGGGTATAGCAGGTATAAATTTTAGGTTTAATGAAAGATATTGCTTCAGTTTTTATTCTTTGGGTATCACTAGATGCTGAATGTGCAAAATAGGGCAGTGTTTTTCAACCGTTTTTATCCCATGGCACACTTGAACCTGTTATGCTAATTAAAAAAAAAGAGTTAAGGGTGGTACCTGTGGCTCAGTGGGTAGGGTGCTGGCCCCATATACCGTGGGTGGCAGGTTCAAACCCAGTCCTGGCCAAACTGCAACAAAAAATAGCTGGGCGTTGTGGCGGGTGCCTGTGATCCCAGTTACTCGGGAGGCTGAGGCAAGAAAATCACTTAGGTCCAGAAGTTGGAGGTTGCTGTGAGCTGTGATGCCACCACTCTCAACTGAGGGTGACAAAGTGAGACTCTGTCTCTATTTAAAAAAAAAAAAAAAAGAGTTAAAAAAATAATACCATGCTTTGAACTTCTTTCAAACATAATTTAATTAATGATCTTTAAAATTTTTCATGGCACACCTAAGATCCTCTCTCAACACATCATTTGATGTAACAAATGGATTAAAAATCACTAAAATAGGGGAACCACAGCTAAGGAGACACATGCTACCCAAATAAAGGGAAATTATAGACGGGAATATTGTAGGAGTAGAAGCAGCAATCCAAAAATAATTATTACTTTATTTTATAGTATGTGCTATTTTTTTTTTATTGTTGGTGATTCATTGAGGGTGCAAGAAACCAGGTTGCACTGATTACATTTGTTAGGTAAAGTCCCTCTTACAATGGTGTCTTGACCCTAAGAGATGTGTCACACAGAGACCCCACCCCCCTCCTTCCCTCTCTCCGCCCTTCCCTTCTCCTGCCCCCCTCCCTCCTCCCCTCTCTGTGTTCTCCCCTTCCCCCACCTCCCACCGAGTACTAGGTCATTAATTGTCCTCATATCAAAACTGAATACATAGGAGTCATGCTTCTTCATTCCTATGATGCTATTTTTTACAGCAGATTTCTCTTGTCTTTGTTTTGTCCTTGGGCTCCAAGGAACAACCTTCTGGAACTACAAACCACATGAAAGGTAGCACAAGAAGTGGGGGCTGGCCCTGTGCAGGGAGAAAGCACAATAAGAAGGTAAAATTCATCTCAGTTAATTCACAAAATGAAAAGTATCGATTTTGACAATAAGGTGCCGTTTTTCATTCTGCAACATCAGTCTTTCCTTCAAATAGGGTGCAAATTCTCAAACATGAAGATTCATATATTCCAAAGCTCATGATAGACAACTTACTACCGGATGACAGTGTCATGGCATAACGTCCCTTGCCAGCTACTAATTGAAAATTAACTCATGGCAGGAAGGAAACTACTTACATTTTCTGTAATGTATACTTGAGATCAAACTTCTGGTATGAAAATGGAAAAAAAAGACTATTAATAAATGTTAATAAAGTATTTAAAAAATATTACTGTATAGAAAAATTGCATGGTACAATTCATGCTCTGGAAAACAGCTTGAAATGCTTGTCCTGAAAACTTCGTAGATGATTCCCATATTCATGTCTCTATCTGTCATGCCAGACAGGATGAAAGGGAGAAAGGAAAGGAATGGTAGTGTCTGGGAAGAACAGGAAAGCCTGATGTGCTTCAGGGATCTGGGTTTTACATCATACATACTTAAGAAATTAAGTCACACCAAAGATAGACAGTCGAGTCCTCCCCTTAATTACATATACGCACTATTGTGGGAAAACTGGCAGGATTAAACTTAGTGTTTGGCTTTGGTATTTCTTCAGGATATTTGACCAATCCACAACTGATGTCAAATTTCAGTTGGAAATGCTTTTAAAAGGAACACCACATTTTCCATCTGTTCACTGATTTTTAGCTACTTACATCTGTGCTTTAATTTCTTAATAATACCTCAGACTACAAAGACTGTGGAAATAATGATTTGAGAATCAAAAATTACTAAAGAGCAGAACTGACTTTCATGTTTATTTACGAACTTTTCATGGCATAATAATTTACAAATTAAGTCCTGTCTCTTTTATAAGACTTTCATGGGAGAATTGAAGTTAGGAAAGCTGCCTCCTTCTCCTAATTTCTTGTGATTAAACATGGTCCTTCATAACCACATGCGCCAATCATTAGAGCTTGCAAAATTTCTTTTTGTAAGATTTGCAAGTAAGTAAATGACATCTCCTTTGGGGTCTGTGTGTCTAACAGCAGAAGATGAACTGGCTGAACCCACACAGTTATAGAATTCAACAGAATCAAGTTACTGAATTTCTATGGGGAATAGTCAAATAGTGCATGGCTTCCACCTTTTTTCAATATTACCTTAAAATCAAGACTACAAAGAAAATTCCAAATAATATATGTGAATACAAATATAATCTTTAAAAGATTAACAGAAAATATTTTTTTTGAGACAGAGTCTTACTTTGTTGCCTTGAGTAGAGTGCCATAGCATCATAGCTCACAGCGACCTCAAACTCTTAGCCTTGAGCAATCCTCCTGCTTCAGCTTTCCAAGTAGCTGGGACTACAAGTATGCACCATGATACCTAGCTAGTTTCTCTATTTTTAATAGTGATTACAGTGATATTCAGCAATGATGCATGTGGCACTTTTTCTAGACTGAGATTGTGAACTTAGTTGTTCAACTTTGAAGATCTCATTGTAATTATTCAGTCTGCACAGCACATTTCTTTGTAGCTTATTATATATCTCTAATTATTTGAAATTAAAAAATTAAAAAAATTCCTTGATTAGTGAGGAAAAATTATATTAAATGTTCAGGGAAAATGAAGTTGGGTCATTCTCAAATATTCTTAATTTTAGAGGTGGAAATTAGGTACTTATATCATGAAAGTGTATGGACAACATTAAAATGCTGAAATAAAAATCATGCTTCTAATACTGACCATACATTTTTGTAAAAGCCAGACAACAATAGCAGATGAAGCATTATATGGTCACGATTAGCTAGTGATGATATAGTGAGGTGTTGTTCAAAAGTGTGAACTGGTCAGCTTTATGGAAAATTGGGATTTGAACAAATAACAGCAGGGATAAAGACCAGCAATTTTTCAGAATTTTTCATTACCATCCGCACCAGGTAATGTTCTCGCGTGAATATGCTTCCATATGCACCAGCTGCAATTTTATCCTTTTCTCTACCAAGAAACATAACAGGATGCAAGGGCATGAGAATAACGTATCATTAGGTTAATCCTAACTTCATGCTGTTTCCTTTTAACATAAATTATTTGTCAACTGTAGGGTTTACCTATATTGAAAAATAAATAGTAACCTATTAAAAAAAACTATTTTTTGCTGTGGTTAGAAAGAATCTAATAGCATGAGCTTCCTGGTGTGGTGGAGAGAGCCAAGGCCAGAATCCTGAAGTTTTTGACAAAGAAGTGAATTGTTGTCCCTGCTGCCTCTCTGCTATCTCTCTCTGCCATCTTGTCACCAGAGTACATTCCACCTGGCCCTGGGCTGAGTTCTGGAGGCATGATGGCTCTGAGGGCTGCAGAAAGAGCTCCTCTCCCCTCACATACCCCAAGGAGGCTGGAGAGACGGGTTTGCCTGGTATCTCAGCAAAGCGAGAGCTCACGGGTGAGAAAGTGCTTATCGCAGGAAAGGGTTCAAAGAACGGGGCATTCAAGAATGACACAGAACACATACAGATTTGACATAAAAAAATAAGATGCTTTAACTTTACAGTAGAGAAACTTAGCAAGTACATCAGCTGGGCAACAAGGGTCATCACCTCCAGTGATGTCAGCCACATTGATATTGTCTCTGGTATGATGTGATGAGAATGAAAACTTTATTTTGGTTTGCACTCTCCCTAAAAATCTGTAGCTCAAGCTTACCCATGACAAAAGCAGCAGACAAGCCCAAACTGCAGGACAAAGTATCTGAACAGTACTTATCTAAATAGTCAAGATCATCAAAAACAAGCAAAGACTGAGCTCTGTCCCAGCAGAGGGGCCCAAGAAGACACGATGTCTAAATACAATGGCATCCTGGATAGTGTGCTGGAAAAAAAAAAAAAAGAAAGAAAGAAAGAAAAAGAAAAGACTTTAAGGAATAACTAGTTAAATCTGAATAAAATGTAAAGTTTAGTTCATAGAAAAGTACTGATGTTGGCTCCTTGGTTGTGTCAAATATGCCAAAGTAATGTAACATTATCAACTGCAGGGAAACGGGGTGTGGAAGGGGTTTATGGAACTCTCTGTACTACCTTTCCAAATTTTCTATCAATATAAAACTAAATTCTAAAACAAAAGATTTATTTTAAAATCAACACTGTTTTACTTCTGGGTAAATTCCTAATAATGGGATTGTAGGATCAAATGGGACAATCTAATACACACCCACATAAGAGAAAAATTCAAGGGCAGCGCCTGTGGCTCAACGGAGTAGGGCGCTCTCCCCATATGCCAGAGGTGGCAGATTCAAACCCAGCCCTTGCAAAAAAACAAGAGAAAAATTCAAATCAATTCAATGTGAGGGGCACAGGGCACAAGGAAGTTGGGAGAGGGGAATAAGGAGGGAATGGGTCTGCTCCCACTTAATGGGCACAAGGTTAAAGTCTATGGCACACCTCTTGGGGGCAGGACACAATTATAAGAGGGACTTTACCTAACAAATTCTAACATTGTAACCTAATTCTTAGTACCCTCAGTTAACCTGAAACAATAAAAAAAAGAAAATTAATACTTTTGCCCCAGTCGGCTAGTGTTCTTGTGGACGCTGGTGTGAAAATATTCTTCACTTTTTTCCCTTACCTTTATATAAAACAATACCAGTGTAGTTCTTTTAAATAGCTATCTTACTCTCTTTTAAGACTTTGTATTAAATACCATTGTTCTTTGTAGCTTCTTTTCATCTCAACCAACACTGAATCAATGTATTTAAGGTTTATAATTGTATATGTCAACAGCCCTTCACAGATAATCAAAAAGCAACTACAACTATTTTCTTAGATTATCAGATCTGAAAAATATTTCTTTGCTAAGGTCTAAGAAGATCTAGATAGCAAGCATTTGAAGTTATATCTATTGATAGAGGCTTGGCTAGGAATAGTCTTGCCCTTATACAAGACAGGATTTAATGGGCCTTTAACATGTAATTATAAAGATTAAGGAGTTTAATCATTTATTCCCCATTGAATAAAAGCCATCTCTTTTTCCATATGGGGATGAGTTAGGGAGGATTTAGCTCAGGATTGAATAAACTACTATAAAATTTGTTCTGAACATTTTCAATAAATATTTTCATTTATAAATCTGGCGTGTAATCAGAATGTTAGGTCCAAACCTTTTAAGAACAGTCTCGCGTGTTTGAATTTTTAGCTTCTTAGGTGTAACATTATTTTAAAGTCTTATTGTAATCTGATTGGCTGGTGACTCATCATAATTTCAAAAGAGAGTGAACTGTAAACTTCTGGGCAGGATATGGTTTTCCTGGAAAGGTTTTTAACAACTTTGTGTTCATAAGCATGCCGTAAACATTGTGTCTGCCAAGAGTATTATAGTACCTCTCTGAAAAATTTAAATGCTAATTCTGATGTTAATAATATGTGAAAAGAATTTATTACCTATACAAGATTTTTCCTTAAAAGACTTTCATCAAAATCACTTTTACATGATAAAAATTATTAAAAGCACCAAAATTGTAAGTTTTATAGAATTAGATACTTTTATGATATTGTAGGAAAGAAATTTGTATATTTAAATGATGAAATATGGAAGAAATGCACTTTTTAAAATTCTATTGATAAGAATAATTTTGATTTATCCAGAGAAGTTTTCTAACAATAGATCTCTAGAA
Organism: Arctocebus calabarensis; assembly: GCA_963573935.1. Lineage (NCBI taxonomy): Eukaryota > Metazoa > Chordata > Mammalia > Primates > Lorisidae > Arctocebus > Arctocebus calabarensis. Next base: position 17,835 of record CAUYON010178375.1, read on the forward strand.
ACCTACTGAACAGCTTGTCTGAAAGTAGCATAAAGGTTCTTAAAAACCATCCTGCTACCTTACAAATGGACCCAAGCATAAAGGATGGGCAACTTTAGATGAGAACTTGTTAAACATTTAGTAGAAAAATTCCTAATGTCAAGACAGCTAATCAATATATATCTTTAGATAAGTAAATACAACAATTGCTTTGTGCTTTCTCATAGAATTTATTTTTTTAATTGTTGATCATAGTTGAGGGATCACTTTATTATATCTATGTTATCTTTCTCTCCTTTGGGAATATTTTGCCCTTTAGCTTATGTTAAATTTCTTCTTTACACTATTTATATTTCTTGACATACTTTTAGGTGAATTACATGCATAGTGGGTCACATATAATTAGCCCAGAGGACTATTTCATAGCACACGGAACTGAAAAATAATACAATTTTAATCATTTCTGACTGTTCAGGTAATGCCCAAGCATGGACGTGAATACAATCACTCATGTTCCAATTGGATGGCTGCAAAGTCAGCATAGCTAAATGAGCACTTCCTAAGTGCCTATAGGGGGACAATAGCCCTGTTAATGGGCTTTGGTTCTAATTACCCTACTGTCTCCAGAATCACCCAGTGCAATATCTTACATTATTAAAATGAGAACACGTATTCATTGATCAACACTAGACTGAGAAATTATTGTAGTTGCAAAATCCATATTATCTCTTTTATAGTGTGTCCCTTTAGAGCTTTTTCTACCTTTTTTTTTTAATTCTTTCAGTTTTTGGCTGGGACTGGGTTTGAACCCACCACCTCTGGTATATGGGACCAGCACCCTACTCCTTTGAGCCACAGGTGCCGCCCAGCTTTTTCTACTTTTTAAAGCCAGAATTGGTTCTGTACACAGGCAAATTATTGGCTACTGTGCACTACTATTTAGGGTGGAGATGTTATTCCATAGAAAACAGGCAGTCAAGAATCTAGCCCTTTCCCATTAATCCAGAAGCAAACTTTATTCACTTGTATTTAACTTTTTAGAATTTTAGCTTCTTTAAGAAGTAAATAATTACTTACTTCCTGTGTGTATGTGACAAGTATTCAATTAGGTTTTTTTTTTTTTTTTGAGACAGAGTTCACTATGTCACCCTCAGTAGAGTGCTATGGCATCACAGCTCACAGCAACCTCAAATTCTCGGGCTTAAGCGATTCTCTTGCCTCAGCCTCCCAAGTAGCTGGAACTACAGGTGCCCGCCACAAAGCCTAGCTATTGTTGTTGTTGTGGTTGTAATTGTCATTGTTGATCAGCAGGCCCAGGCTGGCTTTGAACCGCTAGCCCCTTGGTATATATGGCCAGTGCTCTAACCACTGAGGTACAGGCGACGAGCTTTCAATTAGTTTTTGATGGAGAAATGATGATGGTGTGTTAAGAAATGGCCTGAGGATGATTAGCTTAAAGGACAAATCATTCAGAGTTTTTAGCAAAGGCTGAAAAGTAAGGGGTATTAAATACATGAAAATGGGGGATTTCCAAGAGGTACTAAGATCTCTAAGAATAAAAATTGTCTGAAAATACTGGCTTAAAACTCAGTAAATAGATAAATTTATTTCAAAATAATATTTTAAATGTAACATTTACAAATATCTCAGGCCTATTTCAAATGCATAGGGGAATGCTATTTCTATAATGAGAATAATGCAGGAGAGGATAGGTTGGTAAACAATATCTAAAAAATAAAATACTATAAGTAATAGCCTCGAGTATAGACTTGGTAGTCATGAGGTTTCATTCACAGCCATCTATAGAAGCACACACACAATAAAACTGAGTATAATTATAGTAAATTATACACAGTGGGTATCGCTGAAATAAAAACATCCTACCAACATCAAAGTGAACCTAGAGAATATAATTTATCAGATGAATTTTTAATTTCATAAAGGCAAAGTGGCCTCACAAGTTTAATAGGACAATATTACTTTCAGAATATTCTACACAAAAATTGACTAAGGAATCTGAGAATCTAATCTAGATAAAAAATTATAAAGAAAATGTGAATTTCTTAGTCAAAACAAATATGATGTTTTGGGGATATTCTATTGATCAAAGGAGTCCCATTCCAATATCATCGTGTTCCAATCTTAACAGATATCGTAATCTCCATCTATTCACTGATCAGGAAAGCATGAGCAGGCAGGAAGGTGTGAACTTGTGTGAAAACTTCAATGATAGACTTTGAAGGGGGAGCAAATGTGTACCACGATACTTCTAGAGAAGCTGTCTTCTACTTCACCAAGACCAGCGATGCCCACTCTGCGTAATTTACTGTAATTATTCTCAGTTTTATCGTGTGTGTACATGTGTGTGTTCGTGTGTGTTTCCATGGATGGCTGCAAATGAAACCTTATGTCTAACAAGTCTATATTCAAGGCTATTACTTATAGTATTCTATTTTTAGATATTATTTACCAACCTCTCCTCTCCTGCATTATCCTATTATAGAAATAACATTCCCCTATGCATTTGAAATAGGCCTGAGATATTTGTAAATATTACGTTTAAAATATTACTTTGAAATCTTGGCAATTGATATACATAGAGGGGACCCTCCGAGCTATTTCATGGACATTGTCATGGGGAGTTGGGGCGGAACTTCATCATCTGGATGATGGAGGTTATCTAGGCAGAGGACATAATTCTCTGAAATGTATATTTATTAAAATCCATTTGAAATAGATGTTGGAATAAAATAGTGATTGAAACTTGGTATGTTTTAGAAAGGGTCAAAAGACAGATATCCCTGAAAATGGGCTTTTCTACTAAGAACAAACTAAACTCAGACTGTATTCTTAAAATTGTGTTCAAAGTTCACCACCAGTTCCAAAAGACAATTGAAGTTTTAAAGGTGTTTGCCCACGATTGACTGACCAGAAAAGCCATGAAGCCATGGTCATCTTATAGAGATAGTTTATGTGGCCTTGGGCCACAGATCACTGTGATGAAACATGGCAATTTCAGAAGTCAGTGTTACATATTTTTCTTATGGACTGATCAACATGTCCTGGTGACCTTTCATTTTGGCTGTACAACATATTGTTGATGATTACAAGTCCTTGCTTGTGGCTGAGAGTCATCAAGCACTATGCCCCTAATCTGGGATCGGTCCCCAAGCTTAGTTTAAATGACCAAATCAGAGGGTTTACCTTATTAGGTAAAATGGCTAAAACCTTACTCAACCTCAGCATTCCAAATGAATGAAATTAGTCCATTAGCTTTCATATAGAAATGTCTTTTTCTGAAAGAAGAGCAAAAGAACACAGTTCCCTTTATATAGTCTGAATAAGGTTATATTACCTAATGTCAATATGTAATTAATTCTGTGAGCTCATTTTGAAGGCGAGGAGCACACAAGTTTAGAAATGTTTAAGATAAGATTTTCCCTTAAGAAGATAGGAGTGAGTGATTAACAGTCTGAAGCTTACCCAAGGCAATGTACCAAGTAGCTGGAAATCTGGATGACAATAGTATACTTCTTCAATTTTTCAATAAAAATTTCAAAATAAATTTTTAAAATGAAATAGAACCTATCCCTGTACAACTATTAATTAAGCATTTTCAAATTATCTAGACCCATACTTACATTAAACTCAAATAATGTCAAAAATCAATTCATAAGTATTTCATTATATATCCTGGAATTTTTATTTATATTTTTTGAAATTTATGTTTTTTAATTTCAGAATATTACAAGGGACAAATATTTTGGTTCTATGAATTGCTTTTATTCAGTCTTAATCAAAGTTACACGTGTGCCCCTCTCCTGGACAAGGTCTTTTGTACCAATTAGATGTGAATTTGCCCCTCCTTCTCCTTCTTCCCTGCTTTCTTTCTATTGACTTTTACTCCCAAATGTGCAGATGGGTGGATTGATAAATCCCAATTTAATAGTAATACCCGTGTTGTTAAATTAAGAGATCTACAAATGAATGTCCATGTCTACTTTAGTCAATAATGAAATATGTATTTTGAATAAATAGATAAGAGCTTGAGCTATGCAAAATAAGACTGTGAAGTGGGTACACATATCTGAAAACCTAAAATATTGTCCCAATAAATGTTATTTTTAAAAAGACAAAGAAATGCATACAGATATAGCATACATATATGCAAGACAAACTCTTGATGTCATTATGCATTGAGTTTTACAGCATTTATGTTCTTGCTAAATGAGTTCTGAGTAAAATGAAAAGCAAACACTTCCGTCCCCACCCCAGCCCCACACAAACGCAGAGTACACCCACACACATACCTTTTAACACAACTACGTATTGGGCATGCCTTTCACTGATGCTTTCCTAACGCCTCAAGTAGAAGGATAATTCCTAGTGTGACAGATACACTCATGATCAGAGTGACCCACTTATAAAAACTCTACTGACTGTGCACTTGAAGCCAGTTGATAATTAACAACATAGTATATGGTCTTCCACTGCAGGATATATAAGAACATGTGAATGTATTTCACATAATCAATAACATGAAAATTAAAGAGGCAGATGGCAAACAAAACTGCCATGAAAACTTGTCTGAGCGCACAATGCATGGTCCTGTGTAAATAATATTGGTAGAGGAGGAACTATACAAGAGAAATCCGCATAGCACTCGGAGAGGGCAATCGTCTTAACTAATGGAGGAGGTTTTCACAAGTTTCTTGTGTGGACAATTTAGAAATAAATACCAGTTGCTCAATCGTGATGTTCCATACCTATCTGTAGAAACATTTTCCTCAAAAAATCTAATATTTTTCAGTTATCTGAAGGAGTTCTATGGAAATAAAACACATAAGGTGTTGTTTTAGGGAGGTACCAGCAGGAAGCTATCACCACTTACGATTACAGGCAAGAGTCTGGTTCTGAGTGAGAGAAACCGGGTCTAGGTTTAGATCAGTACCTCTAAAGAATGGTGACTTCCTTAGGCTCCCTTTGGATGAGACATACAAAGGTCTGCAATAGTAACAAAAGAATAAAAGTAATAACAGAGTAATTTCTATTCAATCTGTGTTAGGTGCCAGACACTGTTATCAACTTTGCAGACTGAGTCAGTTACAGCCCAATGAATTAGGCAGTGAACTTCACCAGTGAAGGCATTGAAACACAAAATAGTTAGGGAACAATGAAAAGGAGGATGTCACAATCTAGTCTGTGGAAGGGGGGAAATTTCCCTACTAAGAAGTTCAGGCTCTAATTTTCTGTACTGGTAGAGAAAATGCTTAGAGAGCATTATTTGTGCTTTTACATATTGATACCTAATTAAGATTATCAATTGCAATGGTGACTTGATGTTCTCAATCAGAGAGAATATCTGTTCTTCAAGCTACCCGTGATCACGATAAGCTACTAAATAAGAAAGATTCTGATTGAGAGATATGAATATGCCAGCATTAATTCAAAATATCATAATCTCTGAAGGGATCAGCAAAGGAGTTTATAACAATTTAAAATTTAGTATCTGCTTTTCACTCCATCTCCTATGTGTCACTGGATTTAGCATCATTTCCAGTATTTATTATATAATGTTTATCAAGCCTAGCAGTACATGGGAATCAGGCTGATATAATAATCGGGATGTAAAAAATCAAAATATGTAAAGGAAGGACACCAGAAATTTGAAATTCTAACAAAATCCTTCGGTAATTCTTATGATTCTTAAGTTTGTGAACCACTATGTCACATCTACTAGTCCTATATTGGTCTGAATGTCTGACGACATTACACGTATGAAACTTCGTACAGACTCTTATACAGTGGTAACAAGTACATTTTAAAGATCAAAACAATTACAGGATGCACAATTAATGAAGGAAGTAGCTTCTCTTTCAATTCCACTTACACTTAGACCAAAACCATGAATACTGTAAAATAATATACGTTGCCATCCAGAGTTGCAAAGTTACACACATAGAAACATGTCAAGACTATGGTCAAAGTAATCTTTAAAAAGAGACTCGGGTCTAGGTTTAGATCAAAATTTGTTGGTCAGAAATTATTTAAGTACTAGAATCATAGATCTAACAGCTGGAATGAACTTCATTACATGACCTGATTTTAGACCTCATGATTTTAGTAGACCATAAGGAAAGACAAGTTTTATAGGTATAGATCTAGTTATTTTTGAAGTACTTAATGATTGGATTTATTTGAAAATTTGAATTTTGTCAAAGGGTAAAATATATCTTAATTCTCACTGAAACCAAGAAATCTGTTGGACTGTACATAATGTGTTTTGCACAGAGGTATGCATTTTATGAAAGGAAAAAAATGTGGTATTTATAAGTAACGAGAAAATTTCCTATCAACTTAAAATTCATTGCATAAAAAAAAATACTTAAATAGCTAAGCAGAATTATTCATTAGGTATTTTTTTCTGTTAAAAGGGGTCCATGGGGGAGGAGCCAAGATGGCGGTCTGTAGCCAGCTTTCTGCAGACGCTCCTGTCCAGAAGTAGAGTTAAAGGACAGAAATTTGGCGAGAAAGCCAACGGTTTGGAGCTGAGCCAAGAGACAAGGTCGAGGAACACACATCA
>CAUYON010178377.1:0-26340 GCA_963573935.1 Arctocebus calabarensis
CTCCGCCTCCCAAGTAGCTGGGACTACAGGCGCCCGCCACAACGCCCGGCCATTTTTTGGTTGCAGCCATCATTGTTGTTTGGCGGGTCCTGGGGCTGGATTTGAACCCGCCAGCTCAGGTGTACGTGGCTGGCGCCTTAGTCCGTTGAGCCACAGGCGCCGAGCCTATTTTTTTTTTTTTTGGAGACAGAGTCTCATTATGTCACCCTTGGTAGAGTGCCATGGCGTCACAGCTCACGCAACCTCAAACTCTTGGGCTTACGTGATTCTCTTGCCTCAGCCTCCCAAGTAGCTGGGACTACAGGCACCCGCCACAATGCCCAGTTATTTTGTTGTTGTTGTCATTGTGTAGCAGGCCTGGGCCAGGTTCAAACCCATCAGCCCTGGTGCATGTGGCTATCACATAATCACTGAGCTACAGGCACCAAGCCAGGGATGTTCTATTTCTTGATATAAAAGTAATGGATACATAGGAGTATATGTTTGTCAAAACTCATCAAACTATACACTTACATTAGGTATGTTTTTAGAAGTAAATTATACCTCAATAAAGTGGATCAAAAATTATTTCAGCCTTTTCAGAAAAGAATACCAGGACATAGTCTTTCAGAAAAAAAATACTTTTTGTACCCCCTTTTAATACTCTCTGATGGTAGCAATGATAAAACTTATGTTTTATTCACAATGACAGGATACTATGCTTTATTTTCATATATTGGTAAGTTTCGCCCTTTTCTTCTCCATTGAGCTCTCCAAGTAGTATATGTCTCAGGTGTGGTATTAATCACATCACATGGAGGCCACTTGTTTCTGGTTCTGTTTCTTTTACCAAGGTTACAAATTTCTTGAGGTAAAAGACTACTCGTTGCTTAAATTTCCCAATTTGCAGCCCCTATTCTCAGCACCTGATACATGAATAGCATAAAATAAGTTTGTTTTATAAATAAACACAAGCAGTCCCCAGGTTATAAATGAGATAGGTTCTGTAGGTTTGTTCTTAAGTTGAATTTGTATATAACTTGAAAAAGATACATTTACCTATTACCTGTGATAGCCTCCATTTGTGTGTGAGTTGTATACCAGGTGGATGTTTGTAATTCAGGGACTGCCTGTAAATCATTTAATTTAATCTTTATGGGAAATGTATACATACTATAATCTCCATTTTTTTTTTTTTTTTACAAATGAAGAAAGAGAAAGATTAAGTGATTTATTGAAGAAGTTAATTAAGTGTCAGAGCTGGAAATTGAACTACAATATCTTTGCCTTCTAAGGAACACCTGCTGTTCCCTAGCATTAATCCATTATGTACAGGGCCCAATGCAGTGACTCACCCTTGTAATGCTAGCATTCTGGGAGTCTGAGGCGGGAGGATTGCTTGAGCTCAGGAGTTCAAGACTAGCCTGTGCAATAGAAAGACCCCCATCTTTACTAAAAATAGAAAAATTGGCCAGGCATCATGACCAGCACCTATAGTCCCAGCTACTCAGGAGGGTGAGGCAAGAGGATCACTTGAATCCAAGACTTTGATATTGCTGTGAGCAATGACGACACCATGATACTCTACTCAGGGCAACAGAGTAAGTTTTAGTCTCCACAAAAAAAAAAAAGGGAAAGAAAAAAAGAAAAATATCCATTATGTGATGATGTGATGGTAATCTGATTCTTTTCAATATGATCATAATCTATATGATCATCATTGCCTGCTCAAGAATCTTCTTCTAAAAATATATAAATTTCAGAATAGTTTAAAAATACGTTCTTAAAAGGAGCTTATCTGAAATTATTTTTTTAGATCGTGGGTGGCATATTATGGCTTAAAGAGCCAATTTTTCAGCCTGAGCCTATTTTTTTTTTTTTTTTTGCAGTTTTTTGGCTGGAGCTGGGTTTGAATCTGCCACCTTTGGTATATAGGGCCGGCGCCTACTCCTTTGAGCCACAAGCGCCGCCCCAGGCTGAGCCTACTTTTTAAAATAAAATTTTATTGGAACACAGTTAAGCCCAATTGTTTATATATTATCTATGGCTACTTTCAAGCTACCACACAGAGCTGAAGAATTGCAACAGAGATCTTAGGCCCACAAAGTCTAAAATATTTATCTTTTGGCCCTTAAAGTTTGCCAATCCCTTTCTATATCTTCTTACCTAACTTAAAAATAGGGCTTGATGCCACACAAATCTTAATAGCTAAATAAGCTTTCTTCCTTTTATTGTTTCAGGATAAAAATCAGTAAACATAGGAGCCAACAGTGGTATCATCTGTTATAGCTCACTAAAAATGAAAGGAAAAAAAAAAACCCTTTCAATTACTTTAGTATGTACTATTCACTTTTTGGAGCGGTATCATGATGTAGAAGTCAGATATCCACTGGTTCAAATTATGGCTTTACCACTTAAAAGCCTTATTACTAAGGACTGACTTAGACATGTGGATTCCTACACAGGCTTAGTAATTTTTTGCCCCCTCCAGACATGTATTCTTTACATATTTGTTCAACATTTAGAGAGGCTGAATGCTTCAGGATGATGGGTGAAGGAGGCTTTCCTCTAATGCTCCCAGTAATTTAGCTTGAGCCCAAACTTGCATACCCTAACTCAATAAAATAAAAAGCTTGTAACTTAGCTCATCCACCCTCTTTAAAAGGCACATTTAAGAATCATTTGTTTTTACTCAATCAGGAAGGGTCTGTCTTCTATATTTTCACCACATATCAAGGCAGCCTATCAAAATATTCTCCCCTTGAGAGGGATTCTGACCATTGTAATTTTCTCCATTATGCTATATTTCCAGGGATATTTTAGCGTCCCTTAGAGGTTGTTTATCTAGGCAATGACCTAGGCTGGTATGCTTTTAAATCAAGCTCTATTATGTCCTTAGATAAATTACTAAATCTCTCTGTGCTTTATACTTCCTTGCCTATAAAATAGTTATGGAGGATGGGACCCATCTATCCTGCATACTTGTTGAGAATTAGAGATGGCATAGTACAGTTGCCTAGTTCAATACAAAGTAGATAAATAAATATTAGCGCTCCTTAATGTTATTACCATAATCACTTCTGTCTTTCAATTTTGAGTTTTTTCCTCTGACGTTCAGGAAATGCAAATTAACTTGATAATGAACTAAACAGAATATTTTGATAGGGAACTTTGGATTTTTTTAACTTGTTTCATTGTTCTCGTCCATGTTTGTAAATAACCAATCAAAATAAGCATATTTTTAACAGCATTTATTCTAATTTGGAATAAGAAGAATTTAAACAAGTATCTATTTAAAATATAACTTCAAAGCAAAAAGGGGGTTAAAATGATACAATCACTATATAACTAGAAGGACACTTCACTTTTCTGATAAGCTGTTCAGAAACTATTCATGTAATAATATAGAGAAGTCTAAAAACTTCTATGGTATAATACAGAAAATCTTTATCTAAACTTGTATACATCCTTTACCCACAGAAAGGTAAATTATGCAATTTAAGCCAAATTAAAATTTTAATTAAATTGGATCCAGGGTTTCAAGATCACAAAAGTTAACAATCAACATTATTATTACTTCTCAGAAATTGTACTCTACAAAGCTATCATAAAATTTATAACCTTCTACTTTGTTACAGTTTCCTAGTGATATAACTGAGTTCACTATATTAATTCACTATGAAGCAATAAGAATTTAAAAATATATCAAACAACTGAATTTTAAATGGAAGTACTTACATGCAGTACACAAATATACAACAGCTGTAAATCATTGGGAGTTCATCCAGTAGCTGTAAGAAACAAAGACCAATAACAGGCTTGAATATTATAAAGCTGCAATTATTCTACAAATCAAAATAAAATATCAGAATGATTAAGAGTCTAATCTCTTATTTATTTTGTTAATTCTTTTACATTTATCATCAAATTTACTCCATTTATTGTTTTTGAACAAACATGGTAATCATCTATCTGCTCTAATGCATAAACTAATTCCTGAAGGGCAGCCTTGTAATCGTGCTTTTTATATCACTCAATATCACAAACTATGATATCATACCTCCAGAAAAGAATGATGGCCACCATTTACTGGTCTGTGGGTCCTATCAATATTCTTTTGTATTTTCTCCTTCCTATAGCACCTTAAATTGATAAAATGTCCACAAATATGCTTAAAAAGAGATATGAATGGCCAGGGAAATAATTTCATTAATCCAATTAACCTACATTTCTTAAAAAAAAAAAAAAGTATTCTTATTAGCACTGATGATAACAATAACAGTAATTACTGCTATTACATATTAAACTGCAATGAGAACACTAAGCTAGGTGTTCTAGATAGGTTATTTCTAATCCTCAAACCAATCCTATAGTTTATTTATCAGTAGATAAATAATTAATTAGATATTAATTAATTCTTTAATAAAATGTTTACTGTGTGCCAAACAATGTGTTAAAAGCTAAGGATACAAGACAGAGAGTCCCTCCCTTCAAGGAGTTCATAGTCTAATGAGGTTAAAGGAATAAAAAACCTGATGAAACGTAGTTAGAATCCAACAAAAGGGGCACATAGAAGCCAGAGAAGGTAATGTCTGGAATGAAACAGAGTGGTGGAGAAAGGCATTCTAGGAAGTTGGCAGAGTGCTTCTGCAATGTGAATGATGTATTCTAGCAAATTATTAGAATAATGAAAATGACAGCATTTGTGTAAGTTCTTAAGGTTAAGTGCTTGACAATCATTATCTCATTTAACTTTCATAGTTCTAAGGTAGGTGCCGTTATTAAACCCATTTCAAGATAAAAACACAACGGTTAGATAGTTTAGGTAACTTGTCCAAGATCATGGAGGTAATAAGTAGCACAGCAAGATTCTGAACTGACTATGAAGCATACCTCTACATAATGTTGCCTCCAGAACATTTTGCTTGAATCACCTTCACAGATTTTTACAAAAACTAGCATAGGCCAGGTGTGGTGGCTCATATCTGTAATTCTAGCACTCTGGGAGGCCAACCTGGGTGGATTGCTTGAGCTTAGGAGTTTGAGACCAGCCTGAGCAAAAGCAAGACCATGACTCTACTAAAAACATAAAAATTAGCTGGGGATGATGGTGGGCCTATAGTCCTAACTACTCAGGAGGCTGAGGCAAGAGGATCTTTTGAGCCCAAGAATTTGAGGTTGCTGTGAGCTAAACTGATCACCACAGCACTCTAAGCAGGGTGACAGAGTAAGATTTCTATCTCAAAATAAACAAAATAAAATAATTTAAAAACTAAAAAAAACTGGCACAGAATTATGATATGCTGCTGCTAGATCTATCACAAATTTTATCAGAGGTAGAAGGTTCATCTATTTAAATATCTGAACCATGGTCTACTGGCTTTATAGTAAACATCTTTGCATTTTTGTGGCTGGCACACTAACCCCTGAGCACGGGCACCAAGCCAACTATGCAAAATATTAAAGAGGTGGGTGCCTATAGTCCCAGCTACTTGGGAGGCTGAGGTAAGGAGACTGCTTGAGCCTAAGAGTTTGAGGTTGCTGTGAGCTAAGACACCATGACACTACCCAGTGTGACAGCGTCAGATTCTGTCTCCAGAAAAAAAAAGAAAAGAAACATCTGTTAGAGAGTGGGAGCTATATTTTACACATCTCATTCTCAATACATGTGCAAACACTGCTTAAAGAATGAAAACAATTAGCTTTGTAGGAAAAGTAGTTCTAGAACACAGTGTGACAAATGGAAGGCAGGGACACCAATTAGGAAGCAGTTACAGAAATACAGCCTTGAGATAATATGAAGACAATGGACTAAGGTAGAGACAATGGAGACAGTTAGACATGGACAGACTCAAGAGTTATTATGTAAGTTGAATCAAGAGGTCTTAGTGTCACAGAGGTGAGGAAGCAGGAGAAATAAAAAAAACCACAGGTTTCTGGCTCTGACTTTGAATATAAAGTTGTTTCATTCACTGAGATAAGGAGCAAAGAAGAAAGAAAGGTAGTATTTATAACCAAAACATCTATTATTTATATAATAAGTCCACATTACCTTACCTTATTACCTAGTATTTAAGCTATTTTTTATTTTTTGCATTATAAACAGAGTTACAAGTGAACAAATACTTGTCTTTGGTTTTATTTTCTAGGATAAATATATTTATTTTTACTTATGAGGAATAGATAAACATGTTGTTCTTACTACCATTTATTTTCATAATCTCAAACATTATGTACTCAGTAAACAACATGTGGAAAAAGCTGAAAAATACAAAGAAAAAACTAAGTAACAGGAATACTAATAACTGTATATATGTTAGTGAAAACAAAAAGGAATGAGTTGAATAAATATAAATAAATGAAAACAAAATCCAGGAGAGTTTTGTTAAAACTTAAAACTTTTAGGCTCGGTGCCTGTGGCTCAAGCGGCTAATGCGCCAGCCACATACACCTGAGCTGGCGGGTTCGAATCCAGCCTGGGCCCATGGAACAACAATGACAGCCAAAAAATGGCCAGGTGTTATGGCGGGCGCCTGTAGTCCCAGCTGCTTGGGAGGCGGAGGCAGGAGACTCGCTTGAGCCCAGGAAATTGGAGGTTGCTGTGAGCTGTGATGCCATAGCATTCTATCCAGGGCGACAGCTTGAGGCTTTGTCTCAAAAAACAAACAAACAAACAAAAAAAAAAAAACTTAAACTTTTAAAATTTCTACTACTATCAATATGTGACAAAGTCCTAAGATACATAAAGCAAACGAAAGAATCCTAAACATGGTATCAGGAAATCTGGGTCCTAATCTTGCCTCTAGCTTTCTACCTAACTCCCAGTCAAGTCCACTTCCACTCTCTCAGCCTGTTTTTCCATTTATAAAATTTGAGGATTAAACCCAATTTTAAAAATCTCTTCTAATATTAAAATTCTATGATTCTAAATTGGATTTGGATGAAAAGTAAAATTTTAGGGAAAGGATAATGATACTCTCTTGAGGCATTGATTGGTTATTTGAGATTTTCTATGAGCAAAATTTAGTTACCCAATTCAAGTACAAGATAGACTGATACTTGAGTTTGATCTGGGCTCAAGTGATTCTCCTGTCTCAGCCTCCAGAGTAGCTTGAACTACATGTGCCACCATGGCTAACTTTGTAAGACTTTTTGTATCTTGCTATGTTGGTCTTGAATTCTTGGCCTCATGTGATCCCCCTACTTCAGCCTCTTAAGGTGTTAGGATTACAGGTGTGAGCCACTGCACCTGGCTGAATGTCTTTTTGATATATCCCTATCATTCCTTGAGCATTTCTATACCTTCTGGCATAAAAAGATGTTCCAGGCTCATGTGGTTCTTTTTTCTTTCTGTCCCAGCCCTTGAATCAGCTCTGGTTCCTTTTATTTTATTTTTTTAATCTTAATTTTAATTTATTTTTTTGAGACAGAATCTCAAACTTTCACCCTGGGGTAGAGTGCCATGGCATCATAGCTCACAGCAACCTCTAACTCTTGGGCTCAAGCAATCCTCTTGCCTCAGTTTTTCTATTTTTAGTAGAGATGGGGTGTCGATTTTACTCAGGCTGGTCTCAAACTCAAGAGCTCAAGCTGTCCACCCACCTTGGCCCCCTAGAGTGCTGAATTTCAGGTGTGAGCCACTGCACCCGGCCAGCTCTGGTTACTTTTAAAGGAGAATAATTTTAAGAAAATATGATCTCAATACTATGTGTGCTCTTTGGCTTTGGAGTCCACTCCCCTATATCCTCTCATGGACAAAGCTTGAGAATATATATGTGTGTGTATAAAAATATGTAAGTATATACACATACATATGTGTATCACATACACTTTTATATCATTTCAATATATAGGTATGTATTGAAATCATGAGTTTGCACTGATATCTCCAGTTTCTATTTATTACTGCAGAGGTCATTCTAGTTTTCATCTTTTCTATGTTTGCTACTCTGTTCTCTAACAGTGAGAAACCTGGCTTCCATTATCCTTAATAAATTTATTTATTTGAATGATTTCCCTCTATTTAACAAGTATTTCATCATTGCTACCTCTCCTCCCAAGCAATGCCCTCCTCACTTTACTCAGACACCAACAGTCTGTGTTGGGCTGCTGCTGGACCCCCATGCACTCTGCCCATGCTTCCATATCCTGCACTGGGCCACCCTGCCATGTATAAGTTACCCTTACCCTTCCAGGGTACCAAAACCCAGCACAAAACTGTTCCCACTATATGGCACCCTCATCATAGCACTCAAATTCCATCTATATGCCAAATGACCTCCTCTAGTTGTGTGAACACCTCTTTATTCTCCACTGAGCTGCCCCTCTGCGTGAGTACCCTTTTCACCCTGCTCTCTGATAATTTGTCCTAGGCTGTCCTGATGTACAAGCATCCACCTCAAAACCCAAATAGGCTCTGACACCCTACACTGGACTATCCCCCTCTGAACTTTCTCATCATGTGACTCAGGTACCAGTGTGCTGTGCTAAAGAACCACCAACCCATGTTGATACCCTATAAGCTATAAGCAAAAAGCCTACATGTAAGACTTTTATACAGATTATTTCTGTGAGAGTAAGTTAAAAGTCTTTGGGAGATGGAATGGAAAAACCTGACTAGCACTCCATTGTTGTTATAGGCCTGGTCATGCAGGAGAAGAGCCTGCTGACTGGCCTGTGCACAGGGGCAGGGCTTGAAAGCAAGCTCTGTATATCTCGGGAATTTGCAAACTACTCTCTAAAGATGGATGACTGCCTCCAGATGGTCTGTTAAAGGTCGAGCATTGTAGCCCTTTGGTCCCCCAGAGTTCTGCTTTGTGTCCGTTTGATCTCCCGGAGCTTTGGTTTTTATGGTATGTTACTTCCGATTAGTTAGCATAAGAAAAACTTTAGATAAGTTTAGGAGTGTTGTTATCTGCTAAGCCATAGACACCCTGATGCCAGGTGGTAGAGCCTGAGTCCTTGGATTTGAGCTATTAGATTATTGATTTATGATGCATACATGCAGTACTGACTATGTATGTTGAAGTAAAATAAAGATTTTTGTCACACACCAGAGAGAGCGGTGATCTTCCTTTTCTACCAAACAATTTCAACTGCAGGACTTATCCTCTGCCAACATCGCTGACGTTCACTTTACCCAACATAAGCCATACTCATGCTTTGACCATCACAATGGGCCACTCCAGTAGGGATAGAGAGCACCTGAAATAAGCCTAATGTGAACTGAAATATATTGCAGGTGTAACATATATACCCTATTTAAGAATGTGAAATAGGCTGGGGCATGATGGCTTACACCTGTAATCCTAGCACTGTGGGAGGCCAAGGCAGTGGATTGCCTGAGCTCAGGAGTTTGAGACCAGCCTAAACAAGAACAAGAACCTGTGCCTATAAATAGCCCAGCATTGTGGTAAGCACCTGTAGTCCCTGCTACCAGGGAGGTAGAAGCCAGAGAATCGCTTTGAGCCCAAGAGTTTGTGGTTGCTATGAGCTATGACACCATAGCACTCTACTGAAGGCGACAAAGACTTTGTCTCAAAAAAAAATGCAAAATAGTTTATAAGTATATTTTTAAGTTGATAATATATTGATGATACTTTAGATATATTAGGTTAAATAAAATATATTATTAAATTAACTTCACCCATATCTTTTTATTTTTTTCCATGTGGCTACTATAAAATTTTGAATTACAAATGTAGCTCACATTTTATTTCTACCAACAATGCTAGAAGTTTCTGGGTTAGTGATTATTAACCAAAAGGTTAAAGGATTGAGAACTAGATAAATGGCCTCCTTTGAGCATGAAACTAAAAATCTTTATATAGTCCTAAAGCTTTACTAGCTTGAGTCAATACCATTCAAATGAACACTATAGAGACATAATAAAATGCAGGTACTTAAGAATAAGAATATATTGCTTTGATGAACTGCTTATATCTTTGTAGATGTCTCCACGTGACTCTACTCTCTAATCTAGTGTTAAATTGTATATGCTTGTATAGAGGTAGTCAAAAATCTACATATGGCTTTCATTTATTTTTTCTAGGGCAACTCATCAGTTTGCATCTTTATGTTACTTAGTCAGTATGGATCCTTTGAGTGAATTAGAATAGAAATCCCTTTTTCTTTGAGACAGAGCCTCAAGCTGTCACCTTGGATAGAGTGCTGTGGCATCACAGCTCACAGCAACCTCCAATTCCTGGGCTCAAGTGAGTCTCCTGCCTCCACCTCCCAAGTAGCTGGGACTATAGGCACCTGTCACAATGCCTGGCCATTTTTTGGTTGCAGCTGTCATTGTTGTTTGGTGGGCCAAGGCTGGGTTTGAACCCATCAGCTCAGGTGTACATGGCTGGTGCCTTAGCCGCTTGAGCCACAGGCGCTGAGCCAGAAATCGCATCTTTTTCTCAAATTTGAAATGTCTTTGAATTAAGAGAAATAAGCATTTTGTCAATTTTGTCATTAACTCACCTGCATTTCATATTTCAGAGTCATGTGGAAACACCAGGATCCCATTCCTACCACTGAAATGAAAATTAAAAAAAAAAAAAAAAAAATTAGCATGTGGGGGTGGCCAGAGTGACTTGAAAAGACAGTAAGACATTCCAAAGCACTGAGTTTAAGAAAAACAAAGCTTATTAAATCTTGCAGCAAGATATGGCTGCAAGCACTATAATTAATGAAATTTAGGAACAGAAGAAAATAAGTACAATATAAGTTTTCTTAAATTCTATCCACTAAGTGACTTATTAGATAATATTCCATTTTTCCATGAATTATATTATCTGATACTTAGGATGTATTAATGCTCATAGCTGGTTAGCTACTCTTTAGTACTCCTAATCCAAATAACTGATTTATATGCTTAGGTAAGAGCCACCCAGTTATGTTTGTTTTCAAAATTGTTAATGTTATTTGTATTTACTTATCAGAAATATGATTGCAAAAAGAGAGTTGCTATTTCTCCAAAACTATTTAAAATGCTTAAAATAGATTCAATAAAAGTAAGCTGCTAATAAAAATTGCTATTGCATCAGGCTGGTGTGGTTGAGATATCTTTTACAAATTTGGAAAAATAGTAAAAGTCTAAAAAGATTCTGTGTTCATGTCTCAAATTTTCCCTAAGTCTCTCCCTTTTAAATAAACTGCTTCATCTAAGGGTTTTTAAAAAATGTTTGATTTTTAGTTCAAGAAAGACTAAATAGAACTAAAATTAGGTTTCACAGTCAAAGCCCACGTCCTACATTAAATAATTATCAAAGATTATACAACTATATGCATTTCATTAATTTAATTTTTTTTTTTTTTTGAGACAGTGTCTCATTCTGTTGCCCAGATTAGAGTGCAAAGGCACGATCATAGCTCATGGCAACCTTGATACTCCTAGACTCAAGCTTCAGTCTTCCGAGTAACTGAGACTACAGGCATGTGTCACCATACCTGGATAATTTTTTCTATTTTTAGTAGAGATGGGGTCTCACTTTTGCTCAGGCTGGTCTCAAACTCTGGATCTCAAAGTGATCTTCCCACCTCAGCTTTCCTGAGTACTAGGATTATAGGCTTGAGCTGTCATGCCCAGTCACATAGTTAAAACTATGTGTTTTAATAAAAATAATCTTCAAGGTATGTGTGTACATATATTTCAATAATCTTATGCTTCAACTAAAAAAAACAACTAACCAAATATCAGTCCCATAACATCCAATAATAGGGCTTCTCTGATTAAGTTCAGTTCAGCATTTTTTGAGCACCTCCTATCTGACAAATTCAGTTGTAGATGGCAAGTGTAAAGATAAGATCCAGTCATCTGCCCTAATGAAGACTATAACCTCATGGAGGAGAAAGGCAAATAAACTGAGGGAGGATGCTTGGAGATATGCATAGAGCATCATTGGAGCACAAAGAAGGGATACTTATAAAGCAAGAATGATGGTAGAGGTTAAACTGAAGGATATATGGGAGTTAGTCCAACAAACATAGTAAGTAGGGGTGTCGCCATATAATTTGTATGAAGTGACCTGAGAAAAAATTCCAAACTATTTTGTTAGTCTTGCCTTTAAAAAACCACTGTATATATTGTTGTTACACTATTTTTACTCCTCAAAATGAGATGGGGGAAATATTAATCAAATTGTTATTGCCTTTGTTTCACTAGAGAAATAAGGAAATAGGATGGTTTGTGTCTTTTCTCCAAAGGATAAGTTCAAAGGTGCAAAGGTGGATAACTTGCTTAATGAAAGGAGGAAAACCATATAGGTTATTTTAAATCATACAATATACTATAAAGTAAATAACAAAAATAACACGGGCCCAAGGGATGACTATTAATCCTGAAAGGTTGAATGGCTACTTCATCACACCTTACACAGGGCTATTTTTGTCAAAACCTTTTCAAAATGTTTTATTACTGTTAAATTACATAGAATTAAAAGTCTTTTTTCCCCCCTTTGGACTTTTTGCTCACAGATCCATTGAAAGTCTGACTTTTTGGAGATCACTACAATTTATTTCCTTTTGCCAATCTGCACAACACATTAAAATGTATTTTTATGGAAAATCTATTCTGATGGCTACTCTGAGGTTTCAAATTTCTTTCAGGAAGGGTTGGCATTAGGTTTATTCCTCCATTTTCTATGTTATTTTCTTTTCTTTTAAAAATCATTCTGCTGCACCTGACCTTTCTATACATTTAGAATGCAAAGAGTCATAATATAACAGTATCACATTTTTCATACAATATTTTATGTTTTGCCCCTAAAAAGCAAACCCTAATTTTTGTCAAAGTTTGTTTGCCAGTTTTATAGTTATAATTAGCACATCATAAAATTCATTTAAAGGATACAATTCACTTGTTTTTAGTTTATTCAGAGTTGTACAAACATCAATCTAATTTTAGAACATTTTTTATCACCTCCAAAAGAAAGGTCACACGCATTCATTAGCACTTTCCACTTTCTCTCAACCTCTCCAGCCCTAAACAATCATTAATCTACCTTGTCTCCATAGATTTGCCTATTCTAAACATTTCACATAAGTGGAATCATACAATATGTAGTCTTTTGTGTCTGGCTTCTTTCTCTTAGCATATTTTCTAGGTTCATTCACAGATGAACATTATAATGTACTGAATATTTGTGTTCCTCCCTGTTAGTTCAATATGTTGAAGCTCTAACCTCCAGTGCCATAGTAATTAGAGGTGAGATCTTTGGGAGGTAATTAGGTTTAGATGAGGTCATAGGGGGTGGGGCTAGTGTCCTTATGAAAGGAAAAGACCTAAGCTTGCTTTCTTTTTCTCCACTGCACAAATAAAGGAAAGGCTAAATTTCCCTTAGGATAAAGGAGTGAAGAAGAGAAGTATGGCTTCTGTCTTAGAACTTTAAATAACCATTAAAAATATAAAAAGGAAAGTTTCAGAGCTATGGGAATCTATGCAAAGAGTAGTTATTACCTCATATAGCGGGTAAAAAGAGAGCCCTCTGGGGAAGTAATACTTAAGCTAGGGCCTGAAGAATAAATTCGAGTTAACTAGATCAAAGAGCTTTTTAAAAATTAAGATCATTCCTGGGCAGCGCCTATGGCTCAGTGAGTAGGGTGCCAGCCCCATATACCGAGGGCTGCGGGTTCAAACCTGGCCCCGGCCGAACTGCATCAAAAAAAAAATTAGCTGGACACCTGTGGTCCCAGCTACTTGGGAGACTGAGGCAAGAGAATTGCCTAAGCCCAAGAGCTGGAGGTTGCTGTGAGCTGTGACTCCACAGCACTCTACTGAGGGCAATACAGTGAAACTGTTTCTACAAAAAAAAAAAAATTAAGATCATTCCTTTTAGAAGAATCATCTAGAGTAAAGAGAAGCTCAATGTATTCAAAGAAGTATAATAAAAGAAGTTGGTTTAAGTCATGAACAATTTGGCATAGGGAATTCAGTGATAAGATTGGCATGCATGGTGGCGCCTGTAGCTCAGTGGGTAGGGTGCCAGCCACATACACTGAGGTTAGCAGGTTCAAACCCAGCCCAGGCCAGCTAAAACAACAATAACAACTGCAACAACAACAAAAAATAGCTGGGCGTTGTGGCAGGCACCTGTGGTCCCACCTATTTGGGAGGCTGAGGCAAAAGAATCGCTTAAGCCCAAGAGTTTGAGTTTGTTGTGAGCTGTGACACCACAGCACTCTTCCCAGGGTGACAGTTTGAGACTGTCTAAAAAAAAAAAAGGAAGATTGGCATGCATGGTTTATAGGTATTACATTAAGATGAGCTTTTAAAGTCATGTTTAAAATTGATTCAGATTTGTACCTTAATCCTAAGGACAAAGTAAAGTTGTTGAGAAAGTTGTACAGAAACACACACACACACACATAGGGACTGACGTGATCAGCTTTACTTTAAAAAAAAATCCCTCTGGTTACAAGGCAAGAAGATATTTAAAGGAGAAGTCACTCAACTTTGATAGCAAAAATATTTTTAAGCAATTCCATATGTTTATTTGTAAATTGCACACTTGCTGTGGTGCTAAGATATTACATATATTTTTTAAAACATATTAAATAGAAATTTTTAAAAATGAGGCAAAGAAGTAACCATATACAAATAGAAGTTGTAGAGTTTTCTTCCTGCTTCCCAGCAGATAATTTTTCTTATCCCTTGGAGTGTGACTATCCTACCCAGTGACTACTAGCTTATTAATGAATTAACTCCTTGCAAGACATACATAGAACTTCATAATTTGGCTACACTAATATCTTCCACTGCAACTTATAGTACTTCAGTATATATCCCAAATCCAATCTTATTCTGCTTCCTCTCTAATTAAGCCCACCATAGAAGGCATCCAAGAATTAATGTTTGACTAGGTCCGTAGTTATTTTTGGAGCACACGTTTTGCCTATCCAGCTTTATGAATGCTAGAACAGTTAGAAACTTCTGATTCAGTAGTTGCTGTGGTTCCTGTACTTTAAGGAGCTGTATTTTGATGCTGCACATCAAAAGCCAAAGATTGCTCTTAGAGTCTAAGGTTCAAAAAGACAGTCCAGGTCTCTGCAGTTCATTAGAGAACCTCTAGAATTCAGCACAATGCCAGGCATACAGAGAACACTTATTAATTATTTTCTGATTGGTTGCTTTTTTTCTTCCCCCTGAATGATTCAGTATTTCATAAGAAACAAGGGCAGGAGGTGATCTGCAAAGGGAAGAGGGGAGAAATAAACCAAGTGCCTGAAATCAATTGTCTAATGTGAACCAGAAGGGGGAAACTCAGCCACATCTCCACATTTCTCAAGTTGTCAAAGGAGAGTTCAGGAAGCATTTTTGGTCACTCTTCTTTACTGGGTGATCAACTCAAACACTCTCCAGGCACATTAAAATACTAGAATGAAAAGCCAAATAAGAAGATAAACACTGATATTGTGAAATTCTTATGAAGTTTCATTGCAACATGTTGAAGGGGACCTTCTCGATCAGTGGAAGGGCAAGAGGGTGGGATAGGCAAGCACCTCTGGAAGAAGTCGGCTTGGCAGCAGAACAGCAAGCCCCATCATCAGGAGGAATGCAAAGTACCATGGCTTTGGTACGGACGGGGACACACGCAGCCATCAGGAGCCACAGCAGACCTCGTAGGAGTGGCACATACTATGTGTTGAAAAGAGTCCCTCAAAGTACCAGCAATGTTTTTTGGCTTCTGGGCACTCCAAGAACAGCCCCAGCAGCAGGGCCACCACCGTCCCAGGCTGGTGGTTCACGGCTCCACTAGGTCCTCTCCCAGAGCACCAGATGCAGGATGCAGTTGCCGAGTTGTAGGTGGATAGCTGGCACTAGAGCGTTTGAGCCAGAGCCAGTGAACTGCGAGCAGGGACTTGCCAAGTTCAGCCCTGGCCACGCCGCCCTCTGGCACATGGTTCTGACATTATTTATTTATTTTTAACTAGACACTGTCATAAGGGAACAGTGTATAAGCTTTAACAAGTCAGGGGTGATCCAAAACTTAGGAAGGGATCAATTTTGTGGTAAGATTATGAATCAAGACAAAATTAGAGGCACCAAATAAAACAGTTTAAAAGCCAGAAATTCAAATATTAGGCACTTATTTTAAATCAAACACATTTTTATTAGATGGGAAGAAAAATGAGAGCAATGTATTATATTTCAGATCACGTTATTAAATTTAGGAAAAGTTAGGAAAATATTTATTATTATCTTTTCTCTCAATAGAACATAGTTTCTGGAGTTATAAGAAGGCTATAAAGAGCAAATCTCCAAATCATCTTTGGAATTTTCTCCCTGCCCCTTTTAAAATTCTGAACTACAAGCTGGTGTAACAAATTTAAAACATATTCTCCCAGGGCAGCGCCTGCGGCTCAGTGAGTAGGGCGCTGGCCCCATATACTAAGGGTGGTGGGTTCAAACCCAGCCCTGGCCAAACTGCAACAAAAAATAGCTGGGCGTTGTGGTAGGCGCCTGTAGTCCCAGATACTTGGGAGCCTGAGGTACGAGACTTGCCTAAGCCCAAGAGCTGGAGGTTGCTGTGAGCTGTGATGCTATAGCACTTTATTACCAAAGGTGACAAAGTGAGACTCTGTCTCTAAAAAATAAAAAAAAAATTCTCCCAGTCATGAAGCTATCCAAAACCTGACCAAACTAATGTCCCTTTAAGATTAACATACCTGATTATTTATTCACTTAGACTTCAGGCAATTGAGGTAGAGTTATGGTATATCAGGAAGTGTGTAAGACTGGAACTCAATAACTTGGGTTCAAATCCCAGTTCTGCTCCATGGGCAATCCTAAATCTATTTAAAATACCTGAGCCAGCCTACATGTGAAGTTAGTTTACATGTAATATGTAAAATGATTTTTTTTATTTCTTTCAATATTATGAGACTATTATAACTAAAATGTGCTCTTTATGAAAACTGCCATGAGTTTTTTACAGATTTAAGCCCAAATAGTCTATAATTATTCTAATTAAATCTATATGGAGTCTAAAATAATTCTCTGATTTTGTGTGAACATAGCTTATTCTCCTTTTTGTGAGTAATCTGTGCTGCCAAGAACACAGAACCAATGCTTTCCTTCTTTCCCTGAAACAATATACTTTTACATAGGAAACCACCTGCCCTTTAAGATCTTCACTTTATTGTCACCTTTCCCTTTCAATGAGATTGAAATCATCAATTTCTACCTCTCTAATGGGTTGTTCAGATATTTTCTAATATCTCCCAAACCCATTCTCCTGCCCCATTTACCTACACCTCTTCACTTTCCTTAGTTCTCAAAAAAAAAAAAAAAAGCCTCTATTCTCTCCTTCTTGTCTACCACTCAAACCTATTTGCACCACTGAAATAGCTATTTTGTCTTCATCCTATGCAATTTCTTAGTAGAACTGAATAAAACACCTTCTTCTCTACTTTTCTGTAATACTCTGTTCTCCTGGTTTTCCTATATTAGTTGCTTCTTCACAGGTTCCTTTGCTGACTACTAATTTTTTTTTCCTTTTTCAGTGGATTAAATTCAATGGTAACCTTTTATTTTGAATAAATAAAAATAGTCTTTAATCAGGGGCTCTAAATTCAAAAGCCTAGAGAGACGTGTGAGCAAAGTGCTAAGTGAAAGAATAGAAGGAGCAGAGTAGAGATTGTGGTCAATTGGAAAAGACCACACTAAAGAGACAACTGGAAAAAATAGTGAATAGCTCAGGCTGATTGTTAACTGTGCACAGACACAGGTTCAGTGTTGTTATATTTTCTAATTACTCAAGAGCAGGCAGGGATCTGGATGTTTATGTAAATCTAATTTTCAAATGTGGTAAACTAATTTAAAACATTCCCTAATTTTAAATATGGGCCAATTATAACATGTATGCATTCCAGATCCTGTCTTTGAGTGATAAACTTGTGATATTTATGTCCATCCTTGGGCTGTCTTTCCCTATATTCACTCCTTTGATGACCTCATCAATTTCTATGACTTTAAATACCAACTTTAGAACAGTGATACCTAAAACTCACCTTTGAATTCCAGTCTCACATATCTAAATGCCTATGTGGTTCATTTACTGTCTCTCATTTCAAACTCAACATATTCAAAGCAGAATGCCAGATCTTTTCTCCAAATCTCTTAGTCTTTTCCATCTCAGTTAATGAAACCCCTACTGACACACTTATTCAAACTAGAAATCTGAGTGTTATCTTTAAAATTCCTTCCAGGCCAGGTATGGTGGCTCACGCCAATAGTATTAGCATTCTGGGAGGGTGAGGCAGGCAGATCCTTTGAGCTCAGGAGTTCAAGACTAGCCTGAGCAAGAGTAAGACCCTGCTTACTCTTGGGGGTAAGAAAAAGAAAAAAGAAAAAAGAATTAGCTAGGCATTGTGGTGGGTGCCTGTAATCCTAGCTACTCGGGAGGCTAAGGCAGGAGGAGCACCTGAACCCAGGAGTTTGAGGTTGCTGTACCACAGCACTCTAACCTGAGCACCAGAGTGAGACTCTGTCTCAAAATAAATAAATACCCTTTCTTCAAACCTCCACATTTAATGCATAAATGAGTCCTATAGGCATTATCTCCAAAATATATCCTGAGTCATCTACTTCTCTTCAGTCTCCACTGGTGCAATTTTAGTTAAACCCCTATCATCTCTCACTTGGACCACTGTAAGAACCTCTATTAATTGATTAGTTAGCGTGTGTTCTATCAATCTATTCTCTATCAAGCTGCCATAGTTATTATTACTTTTTTTGAGATAGACTCTCACTCTGTCACCCTGGGTAAACTGCCATGACTTCATCCTAGCTCACAGTAATCTGAAACTGTTGAGCTCAAGCAATTCTCTTGCCTTGGCCTCCCAAGCAGTTGGGACTACAGGCAACCATCACAATGCTCAGCTAGTTTTCCTATTTTTAGTAAAGATGGGATCTCACTCTTGCTCAGGCTGGTCTCAAACTCCTGAGCTCAAGCAATCTACTTGCCTTGGCTTCCCGGAGAACTGGGATTATAGGCATGAGCTTCCACATGTGATAGTTTTTTTTTTTTTGAGACAGAGTCTTATTATGTCACCCTAGGTAGAGTACCATGGTGTCATAGCCCACAGCAACCTCAAACTCTTGGGCTTAAGCAATTCTCTTGCCTCAGCCTCTCAAGTAGCTGGGACTACAGGCACCTGCCACAATGCCCGGCTATTTTTGTTGTTGTTGTTGTTGCAGTTGTCATGGTTGTTTTAGCAGGCCTGGGAAGGATTCGAACACACCAGCCCTGGTGCATATGGCTGGAGCTAGCAAGGTAGACAGAGATTAGATTGAGACCAACCTCTTAAGGAATATAGATTTTAAGATAGGTGACCTCATTTAAAGAGAAAATGGTTGAATTGAAAGAAGCACATCTGGCTGGAGAATAGGTGAAATTTAGCATAATAAACCAGCTTTCACTACTGACACATGACAATTTACCAGGAGGTATATATTAAACTTATTCAAATCACCACAAATAAGAAAATCATGAGTGGAGAAGCTATTTACATCAAAAGGACAAATGTCAAATGGTGAAAACAAAATAACATTTATTGGTCCTTAATTTATATAAATTAGAAATTTGAGAGGTAATTTAAAAAAGAAAACTAAGGATTTTTGTTTTCTTTTTCTTGCATGCAAACTGATTCAGTCACATAGTGAATAGAACATTTTAACTAAAACAGGTTACTCTTTTAGCTAACGTTTCACCACGATACTCACTTGAAGAGTTTCATTTGTTTTGCTTGTTTTTGGCATCAAAGTTAATACAAAATTTATATATGTAGACATTATCTATGGCATCCCACAAAACAAGCAACAGGGACAAGTTTCCCCATATGGTCATGTCCCAAGTGAAGACTGATGCAAACAAAATAGAAATGGAATTGGAACAAGGAGGTTAAGAAGCTTCCTCATCTTCTAATTAAATGTTCATACTCATGATATTTAACTATAGTTTTAAGAGTCTCTCAAGTGTATAATAGAATTTTACTCAGTTGGAACCTCTTGATTCAAATATTTTGACAAGTTACCAGCCAGAGTTTTTCAAAATTACAATAGAACTCAGATATGCTCTGATATACATTAATTTTGACTCATCTGATCACACTAAAAATAGTGTACAAGGGTTTGGGGATCAGACCTAGACTAGAATCCCACATTTATCACTTACTACTTAACTTTAGAAAGCTTCTTAAATCTGTTTGGGACTCAGTTGCCTCAAGCAGATTTAAAAAGGATAATGTTTATCACGAAAGGTTGCTGTGAGGATTACTTAGCATACAATAGGTATCAATAAATTTTATTTTCTAGTCCCTAACTCAAGCTATGAAAAAAATCATGTATATAGATGGTGTCATTAGATTTTGGAACTTTGTTAGCTTATTTTCCATGACAGAAAATTAAAATTCCAAGAAGTATTATGAATTCCTTATAAATCACATCATGGTTTACCTTTGATTCATAACAAAGGACTAAGAATAAATAATAAAAGGAGAAAGCTATGTCTCCATAAGGCATTAAAGACATCAGTGGTTTTGTATACAATTATTTTTAAATGTGCATATTCAGCTGGAATAGAGCTTTAGCATTAATGGTGTTGCCAAAACAATGCCAACTACAATTTCCAGGGCATGCATGACTATAGCTTTCCAAGTGAAGTTACCATTCACAATAGAAACAAAATACACTACAAAAATTAAAAAAAAAAAAAAGAAGATACTGGAAAACCCACTAAAAGGTTTTAAATAAGAGATAAGAAAAAAAAAAAAAAGAAACAAAATACACTTTCTGATCTTAAAGTGGCAATAGAGTGTGGAGATCAAGAGCATAAGTTTTGGAGAACTGTCTTAAGATGTTTGGACCGTATTCCTATACTAATGAAAAGCCATTTAGAGTATCAAAAAGAGCTTTTTTTTTTTTTTTTTTAATTGTTTGGGATTCATTGAGGGTACAAAGAATTAGGTTACACTGATTGAATTTGTTAGGTAAAGTCCCTCTTGTAATTGTGTCCTGACCTCAAGAGGTGTGCCATACACTGTGACTCCCATAACCCCTCTCACCTCCCCTCTCCTGGCTCCCTCATTCCCCTACCCCCCCCACCTTGTATTATTTCATTAACTGCCTTCATATTAGATTCGAGTACACTAGATTATTGCTTCTCCATTCTTGTGATGCTTTATTTACAAAGAATGTGTTCCACCTCCATCCAGGTTAATATAAAATGTAAAGTCTCCATCTTTTTAATGGTTGAACAGTATTCCATGGTATACATATACCACAGCTTGTTAATCCATTCCTAAGTTGGTGGGCATTTAGGCTGTTTCCACATTTTGGCAATTGTAAATTGAGCTGTGATAAACAGTTTAGTGCAAATGTCCTTATGATAAAATGATTTGTTTTCTTCTGCGTAAATGCTCAGTATGGGATTATGGCATCAAATGGAAGGTCTAATTTGAGTTATTTGAGGATTCTCCATACTTCCTTCCAAAAGGTTTGCAGTCCCACCAGCAGTGTAAAAGTGTTCCCTTCTCTCCACATCCATGCCAGCATCTGCAGCTTTGAAACTTTTTGATGTGGGCCATTCTCACTGGGGTTAGGTTTTGATTTGCATTTCTCTGATGATTAGGGATGATGAGTATTTTTCATACGTTTGTTAGCCATTTGTCTGTCTCCTTTAGAGAAGGTTCTATTCATGTCTCTTGCCTACTGTATGGGATTATTCAGGTTTTTATGTTAATCGATTTGAGTTCTATGTAGGTCCAAGTTATCAAGCTTTTGTCCAATTCCTAATATACTAATATCTTTTCCCATTTTGCAGGTTGTCTGTTTGCTTTGGTTGTTATCCCCTTAGCGGTACAGAAGCTATTCAGTTTAATTAAGTCCCATTTGTTTTAGTTGTTGCAATTGCCATGGAAGTCTTTTTCATAAAATCTTTCTCTTGACTGATTATCTTCAAGTGTTTTCACCATACTTTCTTTAAGGATTTTTATTGTTTCATGCCTTAGATTTAAATCTTTTATACATCTTGAATCAATTTTTATAAGTTGTGAAAGGTGTCGGTCTAGGTTTAGTCTTTTACGTGTGGTATCCAGTCCTCCTAGCACCATTTATTGAATAGGGATTCTTTTCCTCAGTGTATGTTCTTATTTGGTTTATCAAAGATTAGTTGGCTGTAAGAGGTTAGTTTCATCTGATGGTTTTCTATTTGGTTCCAAATGTTTATGTCTCTTTTTTGTGCCAATACCATGCTGTTTTGATCACTATGGCCTTGTAGTATAGCCTACAGTCTGGTAGGGTGATGTCCCTGGCTTTGTTTTTATTACTAAGAATTGCCTGGCTTTATGGTTTTATTTTCTGTTTAAATATAAAATGAAGAATTATCTTTTCCAAATCTTGAAAGTATGATACTGGTATTTTAATGGGCATTGCACTGAATCTGTAGATTGCTTAGGGAAATACAGACTTTTTACTTTTTATTTTATTTTTATTGTTGGGGAGTAAAGACTTTTTAAAATTAAATCATAACTATGTACAATTATGTGGTACAATGGGCTGATTTGATATACAATGTGGAATGCTTAAATCAGACTGATTAACATAACCATCATCTCACTTACTTAATTTGTTGTGGTAAGACATTTATACTACATACTCTTAGAAGTTTTGAAATGTACCATTACATTATGCACAATAGGTCAGGTCCCATCAAATACCCTACCTCCTCTCTCTCTCCCCTCCACTCTCCTTCCTCTGCCTTCCTTCTTTCTGGACTATAGTTGTATTTTATCATTCATATGGCTGTGTAGGTGATATATTGATTTCAAATAGTATTGAGTACATTCGATACTTTTTTCCCCATTCTTGAGATACTTTAGTAAAAACAACATTTCAGTTCCATCCAGGTAAATGTAAAAGCTGTAAAGTCTCCATCCTTTTTTATGTCTGCATAGTATTCCGTGGTATACACATACCACAGTTTGTTAATTCATTCATGATTTGATGGGCATTTGGACTGCTTTCATGACTTGACAATTGTAAATTGGGCTGTAATAAACATTCTGGTGCAAACGTTTTTATTGGAAAATGGTTTTTGATAATCTGGGTAGATGCCTACCCAGAGGACCTGCAGGATTGAATGGTAGGCCAACTTTTAGTTCTCTGAGAATTCTCCAAACTTCTTTCCAAAAAGGCCAGATTACTTTGCATTACTACTAGCAGTATAGAAGTGTTCCCCTTTCTCCACATCTACGCCAACATCTGCAGTTTGGGGATTTTGTGATGTGAGCTAATCTTACTGGGGTTACGTGATATTTCAGAGTGGTTTTGATTTGCATTTCTCTGATGATTAAAGATGTTGAGCATTTTTTCATGTCTTTTTTGGCTATTTGCCTGTCATATTCATAGAAGTTTCTGTTCAAGTGTCTTGCTCACAAAGAAATGGGGTTGTTTGTTCTTTTCTTTCTTTCTTTCTTTTTTTTTTTTGAGACAGAATCTCAAGTTGTTGCTCTGGGTAGAGTGCTGTGGTGTCACAGGTCACAGCAACCTCAAACTCTTGGGCTTATGTGATTCTTCTGCCTCAGCCTCGCAAGTAGCTGGGGCTACAGGCACCTACCAAAATGCACAGATATTTTTGCAGTTGTTGTTGCAATTATCATTGTTTTAGCTGGCCCAGGCTGGTTTGAACCCACCAGCCTTGGTGTATGTGGCTGGCATACACCCACTGAGCAACGGGCACCACCTGTTTGTTCTTTTCTTATTGAGTGATTTGAGTACTCTGTGGCTTCTATTTATCAGATGTTTGTTGGGAATACAACCTGCAAAAATCTTCTTCTATTTGGAAGGCGGTCTGTTTCCTTTAGTTATTGTGCTTTTGGCTGTGCAGAAGCTTTTTAGCTTGATCTAATTATTTAATCAGTAATATATTTTTTTAATGCTGCTTCAATTGCCAAGGGGGTCCTCCTCATAAAATATTCTCCCAGGCCTATATCTTCAATTGTTTTCCCTGCACTTTCTTCTAGCATTTTTATAGTATCATGTCTTGTGTTTAAATCTTTTATCCAATGAGAATCAATTTTTGTTAGTGGTGAAAGGTGTGAGTCCAGTTTCAGTCTTCTACAGGTTGCTAGCCAGTTCTCCCAGCACTATTTGTTAAATAGGAAATCTTTCCTCATTGAATGTTTTTGATAGGCTTATCAAAGATCAAATGACAATAAGTAGCTGGGTCCATCTCTTGGTTCTCTGTTTTGTTCCATATATCTATCCCTCTATTTTTGTGCCAGTACATGCTGTTTTGATTACTATAGATTTATAGTATAGCCTGAAGTCTAGTAACATGATACCTCCTGATTAGTTTTTATTTTTGAGTAATGTATTGGCTAGTTGAGATGTTTTTTCTGATTCCTTATAAAACAAAGCACTATTTTTTTCAAGCTCCTTAAACTATGACATTGATGCTTTAATACGGATTGCATTAAATCTGTAGGTTGCTTTGGGACATTTTAACAATGTTGATTCTTCCCAGCCATGAGCATGGTATGTTTTTCCATTTGTTAACATCTTATGCTATTTCTTTTCTCAATGTTTCATAATTCTCTTTATAGAGATCTTTCATGTCCTTTGTTAGGTAAATTCCCAGATATTTCATCTTCTTTGGCACTACTGTAAAAGGAATAGAGTTCTTAACTATATTTTCAGCTTGACTATTGTTGGTATGTATAAAAGCTACTGATTTGTAAGTATTGATTTTGTATCCTCAGATGCTGCTGTATTCCTTGATGACTTCTAAGAGTTTTGGGGTTGAGTTCCTGGGGTTTTCCATGTATAAGATCATGTCATCTGCAAAGAGTGAGAGTTTGATCTCCTCTGACCCCATTTGGATACACTTGTTCTCTTGCCTGATTGAGATGGCTAACACTTCCATTACTATGTTGAATAGCAGTGGTGACAATGGGCATCCTTGCCCAGTTCCAGAACTGAGTGGAAATGTTTTCAATTTTACTTCATTCAATATGATATTGGCTGTGGGTTTATTGCATTTGGCTTCTATCAGTTTAATAAATGTTTCATCTACTCCTGTTTTCTTAAGTGTTCTGATCATGAAAGGAAGCTAGATATTATTAAAAGCTTTTTCTGTATCAATTGAGAGAATCATATGGTCTATGGTATATTTATGGGATGTATTATATTTATAGATTTATGTATGTTGAACCAACCTTGTAATCTTGGGATGATCGTGGTGTATAATTTTTTTTTTTTTTTTAGATAGAGTCTCACTTTGTTGCCCTTGGTAGAGTGCCATGGCATCATAGCTCACAGCAACTTCTGACTCCTGGGCTTAGGTGATTCTCTTGTCTCAGCCTCCCAAGCAGCTGGGACTACAGGCGTCCGCCACAACGCCCAGCTATTTTTTTGTTGCATTTTGGTCAGGGCTGAGTTTGAACCCGCCACCCTCGGTATATGGGGCTGGCACCCTACTCACTGAGCCAGAGGTGCTACCCCAAGTGTATAATTTTTTCTGATGTGTTGTTGAATTCTGTTTGCTAGAATCTTTTTTTTTTTTTGAGACAGAGCCTCAAGCTGTCACCCTGGATAGAGAGCTGTGACATCACAGCTCACAGCAACCTCCAATTCCTGGGCTCAAGTGAGTCTCTTGCCTCTGCCTCCCAAGTAGCGGGGACTACAGGTGCCCACCACAATGCCCGGCTATTTTTTGGTTGCGGCCATCATCGTTGCCTGGCGGGCCCAGGCTGGATTCGAACCTGCCAGCTCAGGTGTACATGGCTGGTGCCTTAGCCCATTGAGCCACAGGCACCGAGCCTGTTTGCTAGAATCTTATTGAATATTTTTTGCATCAAAATCAATTAATGATATTGGTCTATAGTTTTCTTTCTTTGTTGGGTCCTTTCCTGGTTTGGGGATCAAGGTGATATTTGCTTCATAGAATGTTGGGGAGTATTCTTTCTTTCTCTATGTTTTGGAAAAGGATATATAATATAGGTAACTAGTTGTTTGAAGGTTTGAAAGAATTGTGATGTGAAGCCCTCTGGTACCAGACATTTCTTTTTTGGGAGATTTCGTCTAGTTGATGCTATTTCTTCTTCTTTTCTTTTTTTTTTTTTTTTTGAGACAGAGTCTCAAGCTGTCGCCCTGGGTAGAGTGCCGTGGCATCACAGCTCACAGCAACCTCCAACTCCTGGGCTCAAGTGATTCTCCTGCCTTACCCTCCCAAGTGGCTGGGACTACAGGCGCCCACCACAACGCCCAGCCAGTTTTTTTGTTTGTTTGTTTCAGCCCTCATTGTTGTTTGGTGGGCCCAGGCTGGCTTTGAACCCACCAGCTCAGGTGTATGTGGCTTGCACCTTAGC
>CAUYON010178378.1:0-11926 GCA_963573935.1 Arctocebus calabarensis
GGGCTGGATTCGAACCCGCCAGCTCAGGTGTACGTGGCTGGCGCCTTAGCCCGCTGAGCCACAGGCGCCGAGCCGAATGAATGCTTACATTTTAACATTTGATTAAGTAAAACAACTAGAAACATACATTGTACACATACAGAGACACAAAGATACAGACACACACATACACTCCAATAAAATGATTCCTGAACTACTTTTTATTACAATTAAAAAAAAAAAAATCAACCAAACATCCTTCCTTTAAATTCTCCTCCAAATATCGGTAATGTAGATAGAACCTTTAGTTTGGTATTCAACTCATTTCCCAAATACAGGCTGCCTCTGGTTAAACCTTGTAGAAACCTTGCTCGGGGGGGAGGGGGGCCGGGGAACAGCCATACATCCCTAAACTCCCATCTCTGCAACAACGGGCCATGCCTCAAGCCTGACAGGGACCTCCTTCCAGAGGCACAATCAACAGCACTCATTTTATTTAAACTATTCACTACACAAACCTCAATGGTGCTACAGTAGTGCAGTTTCAGACAGTCTTAATAAAAGCAAAGCAGAACAGGTCACTAAGGACACAGGCTCTTTATTGCCTCTTTGCAGAAGAAGGAAGTAGTCTCTGAATGGAAGCAGGTTTTAAATATAGAAAACTTCATTGCAGCCATTTTTCTAGGACAAAAAGACAAAAATAATTTGACATCTGTTTTTCCCATCTTGAATGTTTTGCCAATAGTATTACTTATTCTCAAATTTTATATTTCTCAGGAGGGCGAGAAAAGCAAGTGAGAATATTCCACATATGTAATTAAAGCCTTCTATACCTTTATTGGTCAAAAAGGAGCTAAAATGCTGAAGAAACATTAGGTACTGTTCAAACTTGCTTTCTTTCAGACCTATCCATAAAAGGCAGAACAAAGAGAAGAGGGACAGTTTAATTATGCAACCAGATAAACATCTGGGGAGAGGGTGTAGACAGAGCAGTCAGACAACAAGAAGCACATTCCTGAATTCTGAAGAAGAATCCCGGACTCTTAAAATATAGACACATGTCATATTCACATGTATTTCCTATTAAGTGCTCCAATGGAAGTGATGGCAGGTTGGTCATAGTTTCTGAAGGATCCCAGCTTTCAATTCATATTTTGAACTCTCCTTTGAAGCTAAAAGCTGACATTTTTACCTAACCTACTGATAAATGCTCTACCTCTCCCACTCAGAGGACGTGGTGTCCGAGCATCACAGCTCATACTCGTACGTGTGCACAGGTGATCATACGTCAGACTCCGTCACAGTCGTGAATAAACAGACCTTTGCCTTCAGAACAGCAATACTCGAACATCCCACTCCCAACACGGAAGAATGTCCGCGATCCTCCAGGAGCCAGCAGGAAGCAAAGAGCCCTTGGCGTGGTGTGTGTGGTGAGCTACAAGAAGTCAGCTGCTGTCGACGGCATCGGGAGCAGAAAGTGGGTGACAGGGAGGGAAGGGGCTCCCAACTCCACAGTTCCTCAAACACCTGCGCTTAACTGACAATGTGTGTGCTTCACAGCCAGTGTTGTAAAGGGTGGTTGGGTTTGTCTATCAGCTACTTTATCCGACCTACTACAGGATTCAGAGGAGGAGGAGGAGGAGGCTGTAAAATCTCTTCTCAGTAAAGGACACGTTTCACAGAAGGCTCCTGCAAAGCTGCCAAAGGCGGGTCCGTAGGAGAACTCTCATCACCAGCACGAGGCAGAATGAAGCGTAAAGCCGGTGTGCTGGATCCTGACCACCCACACGTGCTCAATTCAAAGTGCTCTCCTCTGTTACGGGATCAACCTCCCCTTTGTTTTCTTGTGCTCTTACATCATTATTGGTAATTATATTGATACAGATAGCAGTTCATTGTTTTGTCTAATATCATTAATACAGGAACATTTTTTAACTGCCCACCTTACGCTGATACCCTTAATTCCTGAATGATACTCAGGGAGGGCAAGGGTCTTGCCAGATGAAATTCAAAAACTAGCGTCTCTGACACCTACTTGGGCAATCTTACGAATGTGCAGGAGGGGCGGCTGCAAATTTCCACAATTATTTATCTCTAAATTCTACCTCTTACTTTCTATATCAAAACATTCCAGGGAAAAGTATTCTAGGTGCTTTGACCTTCCCCAAGTAAAATTATCTATTAAAAATGTTTAAGAGACATTTCCTTACATTAAATCAATCTCTAAAACTTGTGGTGGAATCCTGGACCTTGGAACAGATGAAAACTTTGCAGAAAATGTGGAAGATGTTTGGGCAGGGTAGGTAATCAGAGTGTGCTTGCCAGGCCGTTGGGCTCGTTATGAGTTCGTTGAGACACATGGCCTGCATTCAAAACCAGACTCTGCTGTGTACTAGCTCTGCGTCCCTCTACAAGTCACTCAACATCTAGGCGGCTCAGGTTCTTCACCTGTAACAGGGAAATAATCACCAAGTTAAGATTTGCAGAAAGCTTCAGCATGCTATGGCACATAGTAGGCTTTTCTTTTCCTGAGTACTGGCTACCATTGTCATTCAACTCTGAACAGTAACCATGGAAGTCTAAGGGAGCAGTATGCCTCAGGGAGAAGTCAGCGTCAGAAAACCCCTAGTGTAGCTTGGCGCTGGTAGCTCAAGTGGCTAGGGCACCAGCCACATACACCGGAGCTGGCCGGTTCAAATCCAGCCTAGACCTGCCAAACAACAATGACACAACTACAACCAAAATGGCCGGGCGTTGTGGCTACCACCTGTAGTCACACCTACTTGGGAGGCTGAGGCAAGAAAATTGCTTAAGCCAGAGAGTTTGAGGTTGCTGTGAGCTGTGATGCCATAGCACTGTACCCAGGGTGACAGCTTCAGATTCTGTCTCAAAAAATAAGAAGAAGAAGAAGAATTCCCTAGTATCAGGAAATGTCTCAGGCTGTCAAGGCTGTGGAGACCTCCCACAACACACACAGAGCAGTGCTTTAGTTCTTCTTCTTTTTTTTTTTTTTTTTTGTAGAGACAGAGTCTCTACACTCTACATAGCACTCTATCCAGTGTGACAGCTTGAGGCTCTGTCTCAAAAAAAAAAAAAAGAAAGAAAGAAACTCAATACCAAGAAAACAACCCAATTAAAAGCAGGAAAAGGACCTAAATAGACATTTCTCAAAGGAAAACACAGAAATGGCCAAATAGTATTATGAAAAAAATTTTCTCATCACTAATCAGTAAGGACATGCAAATTAAAACGATAGTGAAGATATCACCTCACACCTGTTAGAATGGCTATTAACAAAAAAAAAATTAATAAATAGAAAGTGTTGGAGAGGAAGTGAAGGAAAGAGAAACCCCACACATTGTTGAAGGGAATACAAGTATAAATCAGTACAGATATTACAACAATGATAGAGATGCTCCTCAAAAATTAAAAGGAGAACTGTCCTATGAAGCAGAGCAATCCCACGCCTGGGCATATATTCAAAGGAAATGCACAGAGCACGCTGCACTCCCTCCCACGTTCACTGCAGTGTTCATAACAGCTAAGATACGGATTCAACCAAGGGCCCCTGAACTTATGGATTAAAAAAAAAGGAAGGGCTCAGTGCCTGTGGTTCAATGGGCTAAGGCACCAGCCACATACACCCAAGATGGTGAGTTCGAATCCAGCCTGGGCCCGCCAAGCAACAACGACAGCTGCAACCAAAAACTGGCCGGGCGTTGTGGCGGACACCTGTAGTCCCAGGTACTTGGGAGGCGGAGGCAGAAGACTCGCTTGAGCCCAGGAATTGGAGGTTGCTGTGAGCTGTGATGCCACAGCACTCTATCCAGGGTGACAGCTTGAGGCTCTGTCTCAAAAAAAAGGAAGGAAGGAAATCCTCCCAACTGTGACAATATAAATGAAAATGGAGGATATCATATTCACTGAGGAGAGTCACATTCCACATCATCTGGCCTTTTTTACCACAGCAAGGGGACCCGTTCATTGCCTACGGTGACTGTAGGTCTGTAAACCTAACTTAGTCTTCCTCAATTAACTTGTTTTCATGCTTTAAAAAACCCCACATTATCTAACCTATATGTAGAATCAAGAAAACTTAAAGAAGCAGAAGGTGGTAAACAGAGGCTGGTGGGTGAGGACGTAGAAAGATGTTGGTTAAAGGACATAAGATTTCAGTGAGAAAGGAGTAAGTTCAGGAGATGTAATTTTCAGCCAAGTTTCTACAATTAGTAACAATATATTGTATTCTTGAAAATCACTCAAAGAGTAAATTTTAGGTATTCTCATCACATAAAAAAACTCAATATGTTAAACAGCTCAATTCAGCCATTCCTCAATGTATACATACTTCTTTTTTTTTTTCCTTTTTAAGACAGTTTTACTTTGTCGCCCTCAGTGGAGCACTGTGACATCACAGCTCACAGCAACCTCCGACTCCAGGGCCTAGGCGATTCTCCTGCCTCACCCTCCCGAGTAGCTGGGACTACAGGCACCCGCCACAACGCCCGGCTATTTTTTTGTTGCAGTTTGGCCAGAACCGGGTTCGAACCTGCCACCCTCAGCTTATGGGGCTGGCGCTCTACCCACTGAGCCACAGATGGAGCCCAACGTATACATATTTCAAAATACCACATAGTACACCATAAAGACATAATTTTGTGTGTCAATTTAAAAAAAAGAAGCTTTTTTTAAAATTAGAGAACAGCAGGATTTGAAAAGTAATATGGAATTTATAATTAAACACAATCTATATTTTTCCTAATAAAAATGACAATTTCTAGTTTGTGCCAAATTTCAGCAGAGATTGTGAGTAGGGGAGACTGAAAATCTGTATTTTATCCCTTCCCCTCATTCACAGTTCACTGGTAAATCCTACATGTTGAATGCTTACTTGCTCTTAGCAGAGCACCATGCCACCAAGAAGCAGCCCGAGATATGCAAAGATCAGTACAAGGCACTCTGGCCCTCAAAGAAACTCAATCCGCTAGAATAGATAAGGGATCCTCACAAATGGCCACAGTGCAGGGGAGAAATTCAACTGTGAATCATGAATCAGAAGACAAGTTTTCCCTCTCCCAAATTCAACAAACGCTTTCTTCTGCTCCACCACTGCTGCCAGCCAACACCAGAACTCCTATACCCTACCTTCTCTGCTAGCAGTTGATTCTGAAGCTACCCACAAAGCATACGTTATACAGAAAATGATATTATCTATAACCTCCCATTGTTTCACTTGTTATTGTTCTTGAGTATCTGCTTTGCGTAAGGAAATGTTGATCACATTCTATATTTAGCATCAGGTCCTTTTGTTGTTAGACAACTGGTGTTGTTTCCAAAGCATGTATTTTATCAAGTTATTTAAATATGTTACAGCACAACAGTAATTTAATGGAGAGCTAGGCCTTCTGTCAAGAAGTAACAATAAACATGCATGCCCCTAAGGATGAAACCCAACTTCACAGAACCCCCAGCTGTGCTGGTCAGGGTGGGGTCTGGCCTTCACTGTGCCGCATCTGTCTGCCTCCTATGCATCAAACTGGGGAGGGGAAAAGAGGAAAGAGGAGGTTGATGACAATTTCTTCCCTGTTTATTCCCTGGTCATTCATAATAAGGTTAAGGCTACTTACTGATCCATTCATTGGTGTATATGCTTCAATAATACTTGGTAAGCACGGTTTTTGAATATCATCTTTTGAATTAGTAGTAATTCTTTATCCTTTCTGGGGAGATTTGGCTTCTGGAAACATCCAACACTTACCCACAACTAAGCTTGGTGAAGGATGTTTATACCAACTTAATTCACAATCACAATGATGTAAAAACAAACCAAGTGCCCATCAACCCATGAATGGATTAATAAACTGTGGTGTAGGTATACCACGGAGTACTACCCACCATTAAAAAAAATGGAGATTTCATATCTTTTGTATTTATCTGGATGCAGTTGAAGTAGCTCAATAACGGACAAACAAGTATCCCAAATAACTCAATACTAATCTAAAACTAGCAGAGGAACAACTACAGGCCCACAGAAGAAGAAAAACACAATTAAATTCAAGAAGAGGATAGGTGATCAATAAGTTCCCACCCAACAGGTACAATGCAAGGATCTGAGTCCTTCACACCTTCTGGGTGAAGAACTCAAATACAACTCGGACATTTCCTGCAAACAATGAAACCTAATCATATTATACTAATTCAATATTTTAAAAAGCTGGTTGAAGGAGTTGGATATTTAAGTTCCATCATCCTAAATACAACATACAATTAAAGAAAGAAGCAACCTCCTTATGGGATTTACTCAGCAACTCTGATAATAACCCCAAACATAAACTGCTTTGAGCCACACCACCAGGGTTTTTATTAAAACTGTATTACTTTGCAGCATGACAAATGTAAAGGATGTATATAAGCCCTACCTTGTCCTAAATTTCATTTCCTATAGCTGATCTTCACTTCCAGTACAAAAAGGTTAGTAAATCAAACATCAATGTTTATGTAACTGAACGTACTACACTGAATTACTTGTGCCTATTTGTCATTTAATATCTGCTTAACCTCAACATACAAGGTGGATAAGTAGTCTTGCCACTCATCTTATTCTCTGGAAACAGAGCACTATCTTTCCACCTCCATGAAAGAACACACCATTTACATGACCCACATGCAACATTTACAAACCGTTTCCTTTCCATACCAGTGAGAACTCTACCAAATGTACAGGTAGTGCCCAAGAAGACCAATTGTCTTTTAACTAGGAAATTCAGTGTCAAATCATGAAAATTCAGAAAACAACAGGACAAACCAGGAAACTTCCTCACACATCCCCTCTCCCCAAATCATGTTGGGACTGCCTTTACTATAGTACCCAGCAAAAATTAAATCTTTACAAATTATAGAAAAAATGGAATGGGTACTTTTTCTTGATTACATGCATCAATCACCTTTTTCTACATCTTTTCTGAAACAAGTCATTGAGGCATGCAAGATTGCACAAGAATAACACACGACCAGATTTTTAAACCATTAACAATACGGCAGTCTCGGTGCAGACAGCAATTCTCTTACAGATCAGATGCATAAGTTTCCCACCCTAGAAACCCTTCACCTAAACTCTGAAGTGCCCACCAGTTTTCTGCCAACATTTTGGAATGAGAGGTCATTCCTTTTGTCCATGTCCTCAACCATCCAGTTCTAGTATAACCTTTGGGAATCTGATCTTTGCCCCTGAATTTCTGGAAACTCCTTTCTCCAAGATCACTGATGATCTCTTTACAACAAATTTTCTTTTTCGCCCATGTGACAAGACTGGCATATAAAACAGACAATCCCTGTCTGTCCTTGTGTAGATATGACGATGTGGCAGGACAAACAAGATTAAGTATATAAGAAAAGTTAGAAGAATGGCAAACAGGAGGGTAAGAAGCACCAGGAAGGCGGCCGGTCCTGCTGCGTGTGTCCTCCCCGCCCAGGGCTCGCCGGGTGCGCCCCTCCCGGTCCCCACACTGCTCTGGGACCTGCTCTCTCTCATAGGCATGTGGGCGTTTGTTCCATTGGACTCAGCATCTGTTCTCAGCCTGTCTTCACAAATGACTCCTGGACCCTGACTTCTACAAACAACCACAATCACCAGCTCATTACGGACCATCTGAAAAGCAAACATCGCTTCAAATGATAACTAAGATTCAACTGAATCCCCCTCTCCTAAACGACAAGCCACACCTTTGGATTTCTCCACCTCTGCTGCTAGGACAACCGCATCCCCACTATTCTAGGGAAAACCTCGTAGGAGTTATCCTCAACTTCTCTACACATATAGTGAGTTGTTTTCTTTTAATCCTGTCGAAGTCTCCTGTCATTCCTTTCCTTCTAGTTTCAGCAGCCTGGACATTTTCAGGGCCTTCACCCTTTCACCACACACAACATAAAGTAAGGGATCCAAAGTAGTTTTCTTCGGTCGTTCCCCTCTCCTGCTGAAATACTCCCACAGATCACCACATTCCAGCTGTGTCACCCAGGCCTCAGCGAGCATCTGAGGCCGACTCCGGCGTCCCCCACGCTGTCCCTGCCGGCTGCCTCCCAGCCACATGCCGCACACACACCCACGGCACAATAGGTCCGACCAGCATCAATGCACGTCCTCTGACAAACCTTTCAAACCACCCTATTATGCTCTCTGCCCCTTCTCATCCTCTAAACATTTATTCATACACCATTCATAAGAAACTGATTTTCATTTTCTATTGTTGGGTTTTTTATTGTACATATGAAATATCTGTGGGAACAAGACAATACAGACACTATTCGGCGAAGACCTCATGCTTCCAGAATGAGACCTTATCTTGTGCTTCTATTTATTCACCATAATCCCAAGGAAATGTCTAGATCTGCTGGATTCTGGTGACTTCTGGAACATGCGTGGCAGAAAGCTCTGTTGTGAATAGCTATGCTAACTTCTCCAGGCCCAGAGAGATCAAGGAGGCAACAGGACTAAAATCCCAAAGTAAAGATAACAAAGCCCGGTCAGTATTTATTATCTGCAAAGCAACACTTCTTTCTCATCCTACCTTTACAAATGACACTTGAACTCTAGAAGCAGTCACCCCTCACCCAGGAGCCCACTGCCCCCACCCTGCCTCACTGCCCAGAGCCCCTGAGGGTTAGCTCAATCTTCGGGGCTGGAGTCTCATTTGTTGCCCTGGGTAGAGTGCTGTAGTGTTACACCTCACAGCAACCTCAAACTCCTAGACTCAAGCAATCCTCCTGCTTCAGCCTCCCTAGTAGCTGGGACTACAGGCCCCTGCCACAACACCCAGCTTGCTTGCTTTATTTATTTATTTATTTATTTATTTATTTATTTATTGAGACAGAGGTTCATTATGTCGCCCTCAGTAGAGTGCCATCACAGCTGTGGCATCATAGCTCACAGCAACCTCCAACTCTTGGGTACTTAAGCGATTCTCTTTCCTCAGCCTCCCAAGTAGCTGGGACTATAGGCACCCACCACAATGCCCAGTTATTTTGTTGTTGTTATTGTAATTGACACTGTTGTTTGGCAGGCCTGGGCCGAGTTCAAACCAACCAGCTCCGGTGTATGTGGCCGGCGCCCTAGCCGCTGAGCTACAGGCACTAAGCCCAGGCTATGTTTAGACATGGGATCTCACTCTTGCTCAGGCTGGTCTCAAACTCCTGAGCTCAGGCAATCCACCCACCTTGGCCTCCCAGAGTGCTGGGATTACAGGCATAAGCTACAGTACCCAGCCTTTACTTGCTAATTGCTTATTTCATTCAACAATTATTTTGTGCTTGCTTTCTTTCTTTGAAGCCCTGTAACTTTTTTCATATTTCCCAAATATCCATTTTATGCACAATTTGATCTTCAATATCCATCACGCTAAGATAAAAATATCTGCTTCTATACTCTAAACCATTAACTCAAACTGGTCTGATTCCTTCACTAAAGATAACCTGACTTCAAAAACCTTTAAGGCAAGGCAAAGCAAAGATATACTTAATTCTGTTTATGTATGCATATACAAATATGTAGAAAATCACTGTCAAAACATAGCTGATCTCCATGTTTTCCTTTGAGTTAAAAATGTATACTTTAAAATAAATAGACCAGAAAGAATTAAAACTTTGTACCAAGTGGCCCATTTTAAGGTTCTATTTGACGCACCACTATTTTAAACCAGACTCTTTAATAATGAGTCATCATTTAATTAATATCCAAATACCTTGAGAGCCAATAATAGTTCAACAAAACAGCTGGAAATCAAATATCAGAGATAATTACTCACAGCTGGCTTTACTCAACTGATGTCATATTAAATAAATTTATCCCACAGACCTTTTCACCTTCCCCCAAAAGAAAAAAATAATTCCTTCTAGAAACATAGAAGGCTCTTTGTGTGAGAATTTTTTTCAAGCTTACAGGATATATTACAATATTTTCAGGAGTACATTAAAGATTTTCAGCAAGAGTACACTGCGGTTTTTTGTACCATTCTATGCACTTGTAATATTTTAGACCTTTATTTTTCTTAAGACTAATATAAAAACAGCAAACTACACTAAGTCATAAAACACAATGGACATTTAAATTTTTACAATTCTGGCATTTTGTTTACTATTTTGAGGTAGGGATAAACTTATTATTTTTGTAGAAATGTCACATCTCAACACCTTAGTAATGTAATTGATCAAAACAAAATATTGCTTTCAAATCTACTATTTCAAGCCCTTATTTAAACCATTTTACTGTATTGTATGTAACATACAAATTACGCAAGTTATATGAAGGGTATCTTATTTATAAACAGTAACAACTACCTAGTACCTTCCAGACATTGTGCTGGATGCTCCATATCTATTAACTCTAATTTCTATAAAAATCCTACATGTAGCTGATTTATGTCTCTAATTTCTATAAAAATCCTACATGTAGCCAAAGGAAAAAAGATCTAATAAATATGTAAGGAGTAGATTTTTTTTTTTTTTAAAAACAAAGACTCACTTTGTCACCCTTGGTAGACTGCCATGGCATCATAGCTCACAGGCTTAAGTGATCCTCTCGCCTCAGCCTCCCAAGTAGTTGGGACTACAGGCACCTGCCACAACTCCCAGCTAGTTTTTAC
Source organism: Arctocebus calabarensis (assembly GCA_963573935.1). Lineage (NCBI taxonomy): Eukaryota > Metazoa > Chordata > Mammalia > Primates > Lorisidae > Arctocebus > Arctocebus calabarensis. The sequence goes on from CAUYON010178378.1 coordinate 10,617, forward strand.
AGACAGGGTCTCACTCTTGCGCAGGCTGGTCTCCTGAGCTCCTAAACTCAAGCAAACTACCTACCTCAGCCTCCCAGAGTGCTAGGATTGATTACAGGCATGAGCCTCTATCCTTGCCCGGGAGGTTTGCTTTTTAAAAGAGTATGTCACTTTGTTACCCAGGCTGTAGTAGTAGTACAGTCCTCACGACAACTCACCGCAGCCTCCAACTCCTAGGCTTAAGCAATCCTCTTTCCTCAGCCTCCCAAGTAGCTGGGACTCCAGGCGTGAGCCACTGTGCCCAGCTTCAGTTTTAAACCGCTATGCACACACATACATGCCCACACTAACTCCATAATAAGCCACATTATTGGCTTGGCGCCTGTGGCTCAGTGGGCTAAGGCGCCAGCCATGTAAACCTGAGCTGGCAGGTTCAAATCTAGCCTGGGCCCGCCAACCAACAATGACGGCTGCAACACAAACAAAAATAGCCAGGCGTTGTGGCGGGCACCTGTAGTCCCAGCTACTTGGGAGGCAGAGGCAGGAGACTCGAGCCCAGGAATTGGAGGTTGCTGTGAGCTGTAATGCCACGACACTCTACCCAGGGCGACAGCTTGAGGCTCTGTCTCAAAAAAATAAATAAAAAAAATAATAATAAGCCACATTATTATCATATATCTGCCACGGTAGAATTTTTCAGATCCCAAATAGAGATATGCTTATATATCACTCCTTTCATTTGCTCAAATTCATGCTCATATTTCTTGACATTCTCTGCCATTCTTCCTCCCTTTTACTATCCTCCTCTTCCTTTCTTTTAATAAGGAAATGGGAAAAAAACCAAGCAGTAGTGATATATGTTATTATGACTACCTACCCAGCAAATGAAAGACTAAAGTCATAAAAATCTAACAATTAGTCCAGATGTCATCCATGACAATTAGTGATCACCACTTGAAAACTAAAACTAAGGTCATGCCCTACAGCAGCAGTTTAGGAATAAAAACAAGTCCAACCATAACATATCACCTTTTAAAAAGTAGTTTGTAGGCTCGGTGCCTGTGGCTCAACAGGCTAAGACACCAGCCACGTACACCTGAGCAGGCGGGTTCGAATCCAGCCTGGGCCCACCAAACAACGACGGCTGCAACCCAAACAAAAATAGCTGGGCGTTGTGGCCGGTGCCTGTAGTCCCAGCTACTTGGGAGGCAGAGGCAGGAGACTCGCTTGAGCCCGGGAATTGGAGGTTGCTGTGAGCTGTGATGCCACAGCACTCTATCCAGGGTGACAGCTTGAGGCTCTGTCTCAAAAAAACATAAAATAATAAAAAA
>CAUYON010178379.1:0-13289 GCA_963573935.1 Arctocebus calabarensis
GTCAACACCCATCCTCTTAAATCCCGCTTGTAGTATTTTGAAGTTCTGGATGTATTCATGTTCTAGCTTAGCTTGGAATTTCACTTTCTTCAAAGCAATGGAGCCAGGGAACAGCATGTCCATAAACTGACAATAGGCAGCTCCTGAATAAACAAGAGCAATAGAAAAATACAATAAACACTAGACTAAGACACTGAATTTTACTATTAAAGAAGTATGCAGGCAGACTTAAAGCAAGACAAGGTGTACCATGGCATAACTGCCACGTCTTCAATGTCTACCATAGCTCCGTTCCAACAGGCTCTGTGCTACAAGGAGAGAGCACAAAACAAGGCACACAAACAAATGGGGCTGCTTCCACACAATTATTATACCTCTAGTACACTGGCTCTAGTACAATGGTCCCTTAGTCATTAAATGAAAGCTTCAGACAACATTCTGCACATAATAGATGCTTATCTATTAAAGACTCCTGATTCAGAATTCCCAATGTCGGCTCGGCGCCTGTGGCAAAGTGGTTAGCCACATACATTGAGGGTTCGAACCCAGCCCAGGCTAACTAAATGACAATGATAACTGCAACAAAAAATAGCCAGGCATTGTGGCAGGCACCTATAGTCCTAGCTACTTGGGAGGCTGAGGTAAGAAAATCTCTTAAGCCCAAGAGTTTGAGGTTGCTGTGATGAGGGCAACACAGTAAGACTATGTCTTTAAAAAAAAAAAAAAAAAAAATTCCCAATATTCTAACACTAATGCACAAGAAACACACACTGACTATTAAATCTAAGAGCATTCCAGCTTCAGCAAGTGAGACTTTGGTCATCTTAAAAAGGAATAAAATTTGTAAATAGGCTAGACATGGTGCCTATGAATGCCTATAAACCTAGCACTCTAAGAGGCTGAAGTGGGAAGATCACTTCAGCTCAGGAGTTCAAGACTATCCCAAGAAAGACCCAGACCCCTGCCTCTACTAAAAATAGAAAAAACTATCTGGACTTGGTGGCACATGCCTGTAGTCCCAGCTAATCAGGAAGATGAGGTAGGAGGATCCCTTAAGCCCAGGAATTTGAGGCTACAGTGAGGTATGATGAGGCCACTGCACTCTAGATGCAGGGACAGAGCAAGATTCTGCACTGCTCCACAAAAAAACTGAAATTACTGGGCGAGAAGTCATTAATCTAGACATTAAATATCAGGTTCAAGATATTTCAACATGGGAAAAATACTATTTTAACTTGAAAAGCATAAAATGAAACCATGTTAACACATGTGTGCTTGTATAGGTTACTTATTGCAATAGTCTGTAAGAGCAATAGACTGAAAACTATCCCTTAGAAGGAGAATGATGCAAAAAATTACAGTACTAAAAGAAAATAAAGTGGCATCTGATATACCAATATGGACAGCTCTCCAGATGGAACAGTGTGATTAAACATGCTACCATTTGTGTAAAAGAGAGGAGAGAACACATCCAGCATTAGTAGTTGGATGTTTTCACTTGTACATACATGCACTCTCTCTGGAGACAACCCAGCTGATCATGCTTGTCCCTTCTAGAAAGGGGAACTGGATGGTTGATAGGCACAAACGACAGGAAGACTTCTCATTATCATTTTGCTCTTTTTGAGTTTTAAAACATTTTAAAACTTTTAGTCATTCAAAAATAAATATTATATATACAGTAGTCAATGTTTGTCTTGATGACATCTTTCCAAAATACCTGGTGACCAGTTCTCCAAAATAGAAAAACTACAGAATAATGAATTTTGAAACAATAGGCCAACTCCATCACTTCATCCCCCATTGCCGGGAAGAGGCCCACAGCACTGATAAAACTCTCAGCCACTTCACAGGCAACAGGGAATCAAAAGCACAGGGTTTCAGAGCATTGTCCCCTCAAGGGGACAATCTTTCCTCCTGTTTTTTGTTGTTTTTTTTTTGAGACAAAGCCTCAAGCTGTCACCCTGCGTAGAGTACCATGGCATCACAGTTCACAGCAACCTCCAACTTCTAGGTTTTTTGTTTTGTTTTTAAAGACAGAGTCTCACTTTATCGCCCTCGGTAGAGTGCTATGGCGACACACAGCTCACAGCTCACAGCTCACAGCAACCTCCAACTCCTGGGCTTAGGCGATTCTCTTGCCTCAGCCTCTCGAGTAGCTGGGACTACAGGCACCTTCCACAACACCCGGCTATTCCAACTCAGAGGTTTAAGTGATTCTCTTACCTCCATCTCCCAAGTAGCTAGGACTACGGGCACCCACCACAACACCCGGCTATTTTTTGGTTGTAGTTGTCATTGTTGTTTGGCAGGCCAGGGCTGGATTCAAACCCGCCAACTCTGGTGTATGTGACTGACGCCTTCACTATGGTGTCATAGCTCACAGACACCTCAAATGCTTAGGCTCAAGCGATCTTGCATCAGCCTGCCGAGTTCCTGGGACTATAGGCACCCACTACAATACCCAGATAATTTCTTCTAGTTTTAGTAGAGCCATGGTCTCTCTCTTATTCAGGCTGGTCTCCAACTCCTGAGCTCAAGCGACCCACCCATCTCAGCCACCTAAAGTGCTAGGATTACAGTTATGAGCACTGAGCCCAGACCCCTTTCCCACTTCTTAAAACTTATGTTTAGTGGAGAATTCTGGTATACTTCTGCTCATTAGAGCTAAGATCAGGAATGATGAGGCACCAGTGTTAGAGATTACTTATTCTTTTTGGGCCTCGGTTAGCATAAGGATCTAAGAAACTCCACTTTTTTTCTATGCCAATCTCCTGGCAGCAGGCCTTCTTTAGGGACACAGTGTCTGGCTCATTCTGTTTGTTCTCACACTGGAAGTAATACCAGGTTTTCTAAACACCAATGTGAAACACAGTGCAGCTGTCTACATCTTCAAGAGGTTATACACAGATTTCAAGAAGAGAGCTGGTTATGAATGGATAAAACTGTTTACAAATTGCAATTAAATGTCTTGTGCTTACTTTTGTTTGCTGCTGTTGTTGAGGAAACAGAGTCTCACTTTGTTACCCTCAGTAGAATCCCATGGCACCACAGCTCACAGCAACCACAAACACTTGGGTTCAAGTGATTCTCTTGCTTCAGCCTCCCAAGTATCTAGGACTACAGGCACCTGCCACAACACCTGGATATATTTTAGGGATGAGATCTTGCTCTTGATCAGGCTGTTCTCAAACTTCAGAGCTCAAGCAATCCACCTATCTGGGCTGCATTTACTTTCTACTGGGGAAAAGCACTTTATCTGGGAAAAGAAAAGTGGCAGAGGCTCGGCGCCTATGGCTCAACGGGCTAAGGCACCAACCACATACACCTGAGCTGGCGGGTTCGAATCCAGCCCCGGCCCGCCAAACAACAATGATGGCTGCAACCAAAAAATGACCGGGCATTGTGGCAGACGCCTATAGTTCCAGCTCCTTGGGAGGTGGAGGCAAGAGACTCGCTTGAGTCCAGGAATTGGAGGTTGCTGTGAGCTGTGATGCCACAGCACTCTACCCAGGGTGACAGCTTGAGGCTCTGTCTCAAAAAAAAGAAAAGTGTCAGATGAGAGACAAAATTGAAATACCTCACAGATTTTATAGTGAAACAGTATCATTATAATTAATTATATGTGATTTACATTTGCTTAACTCTTCTCCAAATGCTTCATTTATTTTTATTTTTACTTTTTTTGTAGAGACAGAGTCTCACTTTATCACCCTCGGTAAGAGTGCTGTGGCATCACATAGCTTACAGAAACCTCCAACTCCTGGGCTTTGGTGATTCTCTTGCCTCAGCCTCATGAGTAGCTGGGACTACAGGTGCCCGCCACAAGGCCTGGCTATTTTTTGTTGCAGTTTGGCCAGGGCTGGGTTTGAACCCGCCACCCTCAGTATATGGAACTGGCACCCTACCCACTGAGCCACAGGCACCGCCCAAAATGCTTCATTTAAAGATGGTGACATGCATATAGCAGAAAACATGTGGACCATGTGCTTAGAAAGATCTAGGTTTAAAACCAATACACAAAGGCCAAGCACAGTGGCTCACAGCTGTAATCCTAGCACTTTGGGAGGCTAAGGTGGGTGGATCCCCTCAGCTCAGGAGTTTGAGACCAGCCTGAGCAAGAGCAAGATACTGCCTCTACAAATAGCACGGTATTGTAGCAGCACATGTAGTCCCAACTACTCCAGAGGCTAAGGCAAAAGGATCGCTTGAGCGCAAGAGTTTGAAGTTGCTATGAGCTAAGACTCCATAGAACTCTACAGAGGATAACAAAGTGAAACTCTATCTTTGAAAAAAAAAAATTAGGATACATAAAGCCTTGTCCCATGTGCAGTCTCTTCATCTGTAAAAGAAGAATGTACCTTCCCTCTCAAGAGAACTATACTCACCTCTAAGGCCTTACATAATTTCTAAGAATTACCATTATGGGTAATCCTCACAACAGTCAACAAGTGGGCTAGGTACTACTATCTCAGTTCACTGATGAACTACTAGAACATCAGGGACTTGTCCAAAGTCACATGGCTCAGAGCACACTAAAGCCTCTTCATGTCCAGTCCTGTCCATGACAGCTCCCTGCCCAAGTGAGATAAACCTGGAGCCAGATCGCTCTATGTGCAACTTTTCTATACATGAAATCACATTTTCTAATTAACTATGTGAAATTTACTTTAGAAAGAAGTAAATTTTAGGGGAAAGTTGCTGGTCAAAAAGCAAGCTCCAATGAAAATTAGGATGACTTCATCCCACTGTTAGTCACAGATCACAGGGCAAACAAGTGATTTAAAAGCCTCCAACAAAGAAATAAATAGATAAAAGCCTCAAACAAATGGGGATAGAGAGATGAATACTGAGGAAATTAATAGAAAAGGGGGAGGTAGCACAGCTCTAAAGCTAACAACCCATGTCTACAATCAACAAACTAACTAGGCTCGGCGCCTGTGGCTCAAAAGGCTAAAGCACTAGCCACATACACCTGAGCTGGCGGGTTCAAATCCAGCCTGGGCCCGCCAAACAACAATGACAGCTGCAACCAAAAAATGGCCTGGCGTTGTGGTGGGCACCTGAGGTCCTAGCTACTTAGGAGGCGGAGGCAGGAGACTCGCTTGAGCCCAGGAATTGGAGGTTGCTGTGAGCAGTGATGTCACAGCACTCTACCCAGGGCGACAGCTTGAGGCGCTGTCTCAAAAAAAAAATAATAATGTCTAACAACCCTCTTGGGCACCACTCTTATTGTACAGTTTCACAGGACAAGCATATGAAACTAAAATCAAGACTAGGACCCCACTATAAAATAAGGAAGTACAGGCTTAGCGCCGGTAGCACAGTTGTTATGGTGCCGGCCACATACACCAAGGCTGGCGGGTTCAATCCCAGCCCGGGCCACCTAAATAACAATGTCAACTGCAACAAAAAATAACCAGGCATTGTGGTGGGCACCTATAGTCCCAGCTACCTGGAAGGCTGAGGTAAGAGAATTGCTCAAGCCCAAGAGTTTGAAGTTGCTGTGAGCTGTGACACTACAGCATACCAAGAGTGATATAGTGAGACTCTGTCTCAAAAAATAAATAAGCAAAAATAAGGAAGTACAGAAGCCAAACTCAAAAAAAAAACCAGTAGGACATAGGAGTTGGAAGAACATGAGTTCCAGATTTGGATGATGGTTCAGATACCAATTCTGTTCTTGGCTGTACAACCCTGGGCTTATTCAACTTCTTTACACCCATTTCCTCATTTGCAAAATAGGGTTAACAACCATACACTTTTATCCATTCATAACTAACTCTCTTCTTGACAGCTGTGTACAACCTCCTGAAGTATGTAGATAGTTGCATTATTTCACACTGGTATTTAGAAAACCTAGTATCGGGCGGCACCTGTGGCTCATCAAGTAGGGTGCCGGCCCTGTATACTGAAGGTGGCGGGTTCAGGACCGGCCTCAGCCGAACTGCAAAACAGAAAAATAGCCGGGCACTGTGGCAGGTGCCTGTAGTCCCAGGTACCGAGGAGGCTGAGGCAAGAAAATCACCTAAGCCCAGGAGTTGGAGGTTGCTGTCATCTGTGTGACGCCATGAGGAGGCTGAGGCAAGAAAATCACCTAAGCCCAGGAGTTGGAGGATGCTGTCAGCTGTGTGACGCCATGGCACTCTACTGAGGGCAATAAAGTGAGACTCTGTCTCTACAAAAAAAAGAAAAAAGAAAAGAAAACCGAGTATCATTTACAGTATAAGAACAAACAGGATGAGTCTGGAAATACACTGAGAATTACATGAAAAAGATATCTAAAAAACACTTACATAAACCTGGCATACAAGTGACTAAATAAGTGGCTGTTACTATTAAGAGAAGCAAAAGGTTCAGACAGCATACCTAATCCCCAAATCCTCCAAAATCTGAAACTTTTTAGCACTAACATGATACCACAAAGGGAAAATTCCACACCTGACCTAATGTAACATAAACTTTATTTTATGCACAAGATTATAAAATAATCTGCAGGACACCTGAGCTAATGTAACACAAACTTTGTTTTATACACAAGATTATAAAATAATCGCAGGCTTTGTGTACGAGCATATGTAAAACATAAATTAATTTCACATTTAGACTTGGGTCCCATTCCCAAGATATGCACGTATATCCAAATATTCCCAAATCCAAACACTTCTGGACCCAAGCATAAAGGATCCTCAATCTATAGCAGGATACACATCCCATCCTTCTTCTGGCATATTCCTGACTCCATCTCTCTTTTTTTTTTTTTTTTGCAGTTTTTGGCTGGGGCTGGCTTTGAACCCATCACCTCCAAGATATGGGGCCGGCATCCTACTCCTTTGAGCCACAGGTGCCACTCGTGACCCCATCTCTTATCTGTGGTACATCAAGTTTTAATAACCCTGACATAGTCCTTACCATGTAAGGACTCAGCAGTCAGCAGAACTCTCAAAAGGAAAGACAGAACTCTTTAGAAGAGGTATAAACTGATAACACCTTTATGAAAAATAAGTGCCAAGAGACTAAAGTTCATACTCTTTGACCTAGTAATTTCTCCTGTAGGAATCACTGAGAAGGAAATAAACAGAGACAAGATTTATGTTAAAGTATACTCAAGCTACCAATTACACATACTGGAAAAATTACAAATAACCTAAATGTCAAAAAATTGTGATGAGGCGGGGGTGGGAGGTGTCACTTACCCCTGTAATCCTAGCTCTCCAGGAGGCCAAGGCAGGTTGATTGCCTGAGCTCTTGCGTTTCAGACCAGCCTGAGCAATAGTGACACCCTGTCTCTAAAAACAACCAGGCATTGTGGCAGGCACTTGTAGTACCAGCTACTCAGGAGGCAGAGGCAATAAATTGCTTGAGCCTATGAGTTTGAGGTTGCTGTGAGCTATGATGCCACAGCACTCTACCAAGGGCGACAAAGTGAGACTCTTGTCTCAAAAAATAAAAATAAAAAAATTATGATGAGATTAAACTCTAGTAAATCCATAAAGAGTATACAGCCATTCAAAATAAGTATTTCAGGCTCGGCGTCTGTGGCTCAACGGGCTAAGGCGCCAGCCACGTACACCTGAGCTGGTGGGTTCAAATCCAGCCCAGGCCCGCCAAACAACAATGACGGCTGCAACCAAAAAATGGCCGAGCGTTGTGGTGGGTGCCTGTAGTCCCAGCTACTTGGGAGGCAGAGGTAAGAGACTCGCTTGAGCCTAGGAATTGGAGGTTGCTGTGAGCTGTGATGCCAAGGCACTCTATCCAGGGTGACAGCTTGAGGGTCTGTCTCAAAAAAAAAAAAAAAAAAAAAAAAAAATAGCTGGTCATTGTCGTGGGCGCCTGTACTCCCAGCTACTTGGGAGACTAAGGCAAGAAAATCGCTTCAGCCCAAGAGAGGTTGCCATGAGCTGTGATGCCACAGCACTCTACTGAGGGCAACATAATGAGGCTCTGTCTCAAAAAAAATAAAATAGGGTGCTGCCTGTGGCTCAGTCATTAAGGCACTGGCCCCATATACCGAGGGTGGCTGGTTCAAACCCCGGCCCGGCTGAACTGCAACAAAAAAATAGCCGGGCGTTGTGGCAGGCGCCTATGGTCCCAGCTACTCGAGAGGCTGCAGCAAGAGAATCCCCTAAGCCCAAGAGTGGGAGGTTGCTGTAAGCTGTGTGACGCCACGGCACTCTACCAAGGGTGATAAAGTGAGACTCTGTCTCTAAAAAAAAAATAAATAAATAAAATAAAATAAAAAATAAGTATTTCCAAGTTAGTGAATGACACTGAAGAATATCCACAATATAAGTTTAAATGAAGGTGGAATATATAAAATGACACAAAATATACACAAAAAGGTAAAAGGAGAAAGTACAATAGTGACTTTATAATGGAATTATAGGCATTTTTTTTATTTTCTTCTTTCTAGTTTCCTAAATATCACAAAGTGTATCTAGAAAGAGACTATATTTTCATTCTTGTTTTAAATAATTACCTTTCTGCCAAACCGTTAAATAGGAGTTCAATAAAACTGTGGCTGAGGTTCGGCGCCTGTGGCTCAACGGGCTAAGGCACCAGCCACGTACCCCTGAGCTGGTGGGTTCAAATCCAACCCAGGCCCGCCAAACAACAATGACGGCTGCAACCAAAAAAATGGCTGGGCATTGTGGTGGGCGCCTGTAGTCCCAACTACTTGGGAGGCAGAGGCAAGAGACTCGCTTGAACTGAGGAATTGGAGGTTGCTGTGAGCTGTGATGTCACTGCACTCTACCCGGGGGGACAGCTTGAGGCTCTGTCTCAAAAAAATAAAAAACTAAAATGCTTAAAAAAAAAACAAAAACTGTGGCTAAAAATGGCATTTTCTTGCCTTTTTTTTTTGAGACAGAGTCTTGCTTTGTTGCCCTCGGTAGAGTGCTGTGGCAGCACAGCTCATAGCAACCTCAGACTCTTGGGCTCAAGAGATTCTCTTGCCTCAGCCTGCTGAATAACTGGGACTATAGAGGCCCACCACAATGCCTAGCTATTTTTTGAGACAAGGTCTCACTCTGGCTCAGGCTGGTCACGAGCTTAGGTGATCCACCCACCTCAGCCTCCCACAGTGCTAGGATTACAGACGTGAGCCACTGCACCCATCCTAATTTCTTGACTTTAGTCTTTGTTTCTTGGGAATGAGAAATCCCACTGATGAACTAATATAGAATCAAAACCGAAAAAAAAAAAGAAAACACATCAAAATCGTACGTCCTCAAACAAAATGGAAATCTGGACACACAAAAGTTCAGACTGAGAAGTCAGGAGTGAGCTGCAGGCCCCAGAATGCAGTCTCTACAGAAGATGACAGTGGACTCACAGGCCAAAGCACACTCTTTTCAAGCAGTTCCTGTTTGAAGTGGAAGCAAGGCAGAGCTGAGAGGAAGAAGCACAGTAGCCCTAAAATAGACCCTGAATCTCTGTGTCAGATAGAGGCCTCCACATTCCTGAAGGAATTCCCTAGAAAAGTTGTCTAACAGATTTCTCTTACCTGAGCATAATTGTTCGATCTTTGTCAGATTCAACTGCAGAGACTCATTGATCCAGGCCAGCATGTCATGTCGACTTAAGTTATCACTAGTAACTGATGTTGAGTATACGTTCACTGCCATCTTCTATAGCATGCAAGGAAAAAGAAAAAGGCTTATGTGAGAGCACACAAGTGAGGCCAAGTGTTTCTTGAAAAGTCACTTAGAGCAAACCTGTGGAACACTGAATTTTTAAGCCTCGCCTTCTTCTCAGAGGCCAACCAGAGACACTAAGATTCTAGCCATAAGCCACACATAAACAGGACCTGAAAATTAATTGCCCAACAAAAGTCAGTCTAAGATTTAGGCCCCATTTTAATGTGACTGATACAAAATTTTAAAAGTAAAGAGATAAGTGCTTTATGAAAGGAAGCAAATGCATTAACAAGGACATTCTGCTTAGAAAACTTATCAGCCTAAATTTATCCACTAAAATAACAAACTGTTGACAGTTTTCTTCAGATGATGGACTTTTATTAATTCCTCTTTATAGTTTTCACTATTCCCCAAATTTTCTTTGAAAACTATATCCACTTTCATAATTGAAAACATAAATAAGCTTTTTAGTACCTAGGTACTACAAAGGCAATGTCAAATGACAAGTGAAGAATCCTTGGTAATTATTTCTCTGCATAGCCACCTGGGGACAAGAGGGTATCTGAGGGCCTATACACTTGCCATTTAATCCTGACAACCCTCTACAAGGTTCATTGCATTCCCCTTATTTTATAGGTAAGGAAAGAGACCTTGGAGACTGGCAGCCAGGCTCACCCAGCCCCATCATCCACATTCTCTCCCTTTACCTTTCTACCAAAATCAAAATAAGAAACAGCAACAAATCTAACATAAAAATGCTAGCAAAGGTGGGTGCATGGTTAATTAGCACATTTCAGTCATTCCCTCACTCATTAATGCTGGGCACTGTTCTAGGGGTGAGGAAATAGACAAGCAGCCACATGAAGATCTAGAAGAAGGGTGCTGCACCCCAGTGAGCAAGAGGGAGAGCAGAAACAGAAGTTCAGAGGCCAGACCGTGGAAGATGTCTGGACTTTATCCTAACTACTAAGAAATCAGGGTGTTTTTGTTTTTGTTTTTGTTTGAGACAGAGCCTCAAGATGTCACCCTGGATAGAGTGCCTTGGCATCACAGCTCACAGCAACCTCCAATTCCTGGGCTCAAGCGAGTCTCTTGCCTCCGCCTCCCAAGTAGCTGGGACTACAGGTGCCCATCACAACGCCGAGCTATTTTTCTGTTTTGCAGTTTGGTGGAGGCCAGGTTTGAACCCGCCACCTTTGGTATAAGGGGCCGGTGCCCTACTTGATGAGCCACAGGAGCCGACCCAGAGACCCCTTTTTTATGAGAAGAGTTGATTTATGAGAAGAGCATGTCCCAAAAGTCGTCTCTAAAAGCACTATACATAAAGGAAAATGGGAAATTGTAGCTAAATGTACATTTACAAAATATTCATTACAAAATTTCACAAAAATGGCTCGGCGCCTGTGGCTCAACGGGCTAAGGCACCAGCCACATACACCTGAGCTGGCAGGTTGGAATCCAGCCCGGCCCGCCAAACAATGACGGCTGCAACCAAAAAAAAACATGGCCGGGCATTGTGGTGGGCGCCTGTGGTCCCAGTTACTTGGGAGGCAGAGGCAAGAGACTCGCTTGAGCCCAGGAATTGGAGGTTGCTGTGAGCTGTGATGTCAAGGCACTCTATCCAGAGTGACAGCTTGAGGCTCTGTCTCAAAAAAAAAAAAAAAGACAAAATTTCACAAAAACGTGGCGAACACAGAGAATTTTTTTGTATAATTTTGTAATGAATATTACAGGTAAAGGTAAATGACTTACCAGGTCTGTGTCCCCTCACACTTCCTACGGCCCCTGACACACACACTGACTTGCACACAGTGACCACTCAGTAAATGCTACTTGTTTTCAGGATGGAAGGACAGTGACAAAGAGAAAAAAATAACATCTAAATAAACTCTTATCAGAAAGCAAACCATCTGTATACTCCTACATTCCCAAAATAAACTGATAAAACCATATTATGCAAGACATTAACACATTTTAGTTCCTGACTCTTCCAGGAAATTAATTTCTAAATTCCAGGGCACTTCATTCAAATCTCTATGAGGGGAATTATCACACTGGATTGTTATTAACTCCAGATTTCTGAACCATTGCCAGACCAGGTATGAGCCAGGAGACCACAATCCACTCTATGCAAAGAGATAAGGATTTCAAGCCAGGAGAACCTAAAATGTTAGGGTGTTAACTCATTAGTTGACCTTAGGCTACTTAAACTCAATATACCTCAGCTGTCTTTCATGACAAGGATTGTGGAGAGGTTTAAATGAGATAAAGTACACAATACACTTGACACAGTTTCAATACGTAAGAGTTATTAAACAAACACGGGACCTTGTCTCACTCGTCCTCCTATCTCCAGTGTCTAACAGTGCCACCACCATCTCTCATCAAGATACAGTACAAGTCTTCAAAACAGACTGTCTCAATCTGTTCTTACAAGAGAATTTTCTGAATCACAAGTCACATCGTGTCTCCTCTGTTTAGAAACCCTGAATGAATAAATTAAATGAAAAGCTTATTCTGTGCAAAATGCTATTATTAGGTACCAAGCAGAGACATCCAAGCAAAAAACGTTGTCTCAGGCTGAACATTTGTAATCTATTACATAGACACTCATATATAAATCAGATATTGCTACCATAAAATGTAGCAGCAGGGAAAGTCAAGTGTGCTTCCTGACCACTCCCCCGGCTCACAAAACGTTATGGTCTTTCATCATCACATAATTTAAAACTCTTTCATTAACAGTAAGTTAATATGTGGCCCCATGTGCTCTGAAAACTCTGCAGCCACTGAATACATAGGATTAGGCACCCTGTGGCTGTACAATAAACAACCAATGACCCAACCAATTAACTGGCTCTTCCAAACAGTCAAAACAGAGCTTGTTCTCAGAGCTACATCTATAGTTCACCTTTGCTCCTCAAGAACTCTACTGCTTGGCCTAAATGGAAGACCCATGACTACCACAAAAACTTGACCCTTGTAAGATCTCTTGACCCAGGGTTCAACAATGAAAAAGCTCCCTCTTGCTACCCACATTATCTCCTCCTTCAGAGGTTCTACTAGTAGGCTCCCAAACCTACTCAATGCTGACTGAAGAGCCCTATGGAAAAAGAGAGAGAGGTGCCACCAGAAAAAGCTACGTGACCCTGAGTAAAGTGAAACTACTTCACCTCTCCAGAGGACAAATGGCTCACTTGTAAAATGGGTAAAATACTATCTTCCGCACAAAGTGGTGATGAGGCTTAAGTGAGAATCTAAGTGAAAAGCACATAAAGACCTAAGGTTCCCTATGTACCAGAAGCTGCTAAACACTTTGATACACAATGATAAAGGGCACCTGTGCATGAAACATGCCTTATAGCTCTAAATCTCAGAAGAAAGTGCAATAAAGAGGTTAAGGGCCTGTATGTCTACAGATGCATAGCCACTTTGGGGGCAGCAAAAGCCAAACTTTACCACATAGACTCAAGACTTTGAGCAGTAAAATAAGGATATCTCTCTATTAAAGACAGTATAAGTTTTCTTTTTTTTTTTTTGTGGAGACAAGAGTCTCACTTTATTGCCCTCAATAGAGTGCTGTGGTGTCACACAGCTCACAGCAACCTCCAACTCCTGGGCTTAGGTGATTCTCTTGCCTCAGCCTCCCGA
>CAUYON010178381.1:0-11574 GCA_963573935.1 Arctocebus calabarensis
GGGTGGAGGGAGGGTGATTGGTGGGATCACACGGTGCATCTTACAAGGGTACAAGTAAAAATTACTAAATGTAGAATATAAATGTCTTCATATAGTGATTAAAAGGCCATGAAGGCTATGTTAAATAGTTCAATGAAAATATTTCAGATTGTATATGACGTCAGCACATTGTGCCCCATGATTTTACACAATTATGATTTAATAAAAATAAAAAAATAAAAAAAGAGGTTGGTGGTTACTTAAAAAAGATACTGCCTTATCATTCATATTAGTTAGCTAGTCACAGGAAGGATATAGGTGTTTATAACATTGCTCCCTGAATGCATCCTGACCACCCTTGAGGATAATGAAAGACAAAGTAACCATATCCTTTGTCGCATTAGCATTTAATGTGAGAAAAATAGGATGAAATAAAGTAATACCAACAGCTAATACATCTTTAAATAAAAAAATATTTTATCAATGATTTCTTAAAAATGAAATATTGGGTGTTCTATTTCTTTTTAGAAATGACCAGATATGTCTTGACAATAAAATAATTTTTAGTATTCAAGGAAGGAAGCTTTAAATAAAGCACTTTATTTAAACAGCAACACAAATGTTGATCATATGTTACTGAATTTTCTTTCTTTAAAAAATATTTTTATTTCAAAATATTAAGGGGATACAAATATTCTTAATTTTTCTAAAATTGATATATTATTTAATCACTATTTCTAAGAAAACAAAGTTGCTTACCTTTCAATTAACTGTTATTTCTAGTGTTTTACCTTTTCATTTGCAAGAGCACAACGTTAATTATAATTTCCTTTTAAAGGTGCAGGTTTTGAAATTTCCTCATGAGCAGAGTCTGTGCAGATCTGTTTTGTACAGACTGCTGCTTTTTCACCAAGAAGGCTCAGATTGCTTTGACTCCTAGAATCTCCAACAATTTAAACTTTTGGTGTTGCTACATGTTTGCTAAAAGGAAAACTCCGACTTTCTGGCTATTCCCCATTCACTAAGCATGAAAGTTTAGCACCTTTGCCTGCTCTGTTCCCTATAGATTCACTTGTGAACTCACTTTCACATCTTAAATAACAACCTAAAATGATCTGAAATGACACAAGGCCCAGAGGAAGAGTCTAGAGACTAACTTGATTGCAGAGTCATGTTATAAGTCTCTGCCTCCTGCTTTTTTATCTTTTAGCTCAAAAAGTAACTCCCTTAACACTGAGAATGACTCCCATTCTCTGTGCCTTTCAAGTACTAACTTTATACATTTTTGGCTTAAATCTTCTAACGTATTCATATTCCTAATGTACCAAAAATTTTACAAGTACAGCTACTTCCAATTTTACCCTTAATTTTCCCTTATGCTTTATATGTTTTTTTCTTAAAAATGAGAACCCTAAAGATATTCCTAATACATTTTTTCCTATTACCTGTCGTACATGTGAGGGGGTATTATTTTTTAATGGAGAATAATGTGTTCATTTAAGTTTGTGGTTCTATAAGACAAATGATAACATAAAATTATTTTGGCTATCACTAAGTTCTGACGATCAGTCTTTCCAAGTATTCCTTAGGTCTGCTCAATTGTATCCAGCCAATGCTGCACAGAAAATTCATTTCATTGGCTCCACTTGTCCCTATCTGGCATCCTCATCAATTCTCCTCTGGAATTCACAGCTTGCACTGCAGTTTGTCTTCTTAAACAGATAAAATCCTGTCTGTAGACTTCCTATTTACACATAATCCTTAGTTTTCTACAACATTTATAGGAAGGTTCAATGTCCACTACAGAGCCCTAAATAATCTCTTCTCGCTTTAACTGTTGTAACCCCTGAACCTCGCTCAGGTGTCTGCCTCTGTCATTTTTTTCTTCTTTCTACTCTTTGAGTAGCAGGTCCAAGGGGAAACTGTCTGTGCTTCTCTTTAGGAGTTGGACCCTTTATTATACTTCCCTGTAGCACGATACATCTGAGTCCGGCCTCTCTGGGAGGGTCTCCTGGTGAGTCAGGATGGATCTATTGAATGTCTTCCCCAAAGAGGAAAGGGTCTCCAGGAGACCAGCGGATGCTGTGCTTAGCACAGCAGATGGTGCAAGGAAGACCTTGAATGAATATCTAGAACACAGATTTAGAGGATTAATATGTGGAGGAGAAATAATTCAGTGTTCAAATCCCACTAAAATGGTGATGTTAATTCCATCCAGATTTATTATTTATTATTATTTTTGTTTGTTTGTTTTTTTAAAGACAGAGTCTCACTTTATCGCCCTCGGTAGAGTGCTGTGGTCTCACAGCTCACAGCAACCTCCAGCTCTTGGATTTAGGTGATTCTCTTGCCTCAGCCTCCTGAGCAGCTGGGACCACAGGCGCCTGTCACAACGCCGGGCTAATATTTGATGTAGTTTTGCTGGGGCTGGGTTTGAACCTGCTAGCGCCCTACTCCCTGATCACACCATAAGTGTGATCCCACCATTTATCCTCCCTCCACTCCCTTGCCCCTTTCCCCATATATTTGTGCTGTAATTGGGCGCCACCTAAAGAAAGACTGAGAGTGAATATTAAGTGAGAAATAAAAAGAGAAAGAGAGCAGGGAACGGAGACGCCATTATCACAAACGGACTTTATCCTGCTCTAAAAGTTGAACAGATAAAACATGCGTGGTCAAAGGGATTGAAATGCCAAACAGTCCTTTAAAGCAAATGAGACCAATTTCTCTCTTGTTTGTACACCTTCTATTTGAAATAAAAGACGGTATATTGTCTTATCTTGCCAGGTAGAGTTTTTTTCATCCATGAGAGTTCTTAGAACGTTCTCAGAGTGATTTAGCTGTTTATTACCATAAATCTACTATATTAGATATACTTCTCAAATGGCACACTAAAAACAGCTTGAAAAAATTGTGATTTTTTTCAGGGAAATCATGTAAGAAAATTGCCAGTTTTTATAAATACTATAATGTAGGAATTCTTTAGGGTTAATGGTAGAAAATTCATAATAGTGTAATTAAAAATGATCAGTAAACACGACAATATGCAACCTCCCTCTTAATGAGAGAGCTGAAAATTAGACAAGAAAACATTTTCAAAATTAAAATGAGCAAAGAAAAAAATCTATCATAACACTTCAACCTATAATAGGACAGTAGCAGCAAGCATAAATTACTACAGATTTCTGGATAGTAACTTCCCAACATTCATTAAGTTATCGAAAAATATTTTTAACCAGTATCTTTATAATAAATTGTCTAAAGAAAGACTTAGAAATAATAGTAATAGCTTGAGGAGTATTATTGAATCAAATCAAAGTAATTGTTTTCATTTCAGGCTTAGTAGCATAATACCACATAAAAATTAACTATTACAGATTTTGTCCCAGAGTACCACAGTAAAACTCACATATGCTCCTTAAAAACTGATGTTATTAAATTAAATGACAAATTAATTGTTTTTTATTTCCACACTTTGCCTATTTCTAGAAAAATCAGTTAAACTAAGGATACCTTGTTAAAACTGAAGTGATTTGCTACTTAGAAAGGGAAGGGTGTTTGTTTTCTAATCAGAGAATTCTTAGAATGTGCTCAGAGTGATTTAGCTCTTTATTACCATAAATGTACTATATTAGATATACTTCTCAAATGACACATTAAAAACAGCTTGAAAAAATTGTGATTCACTTCCATAGAATGCTAGTTAACAAAAGTTTCCAACTATTCTTGAGTCATTGTAAGTACTTACTCCTCAGGATTCTAAATTCCTGATAGAAGTGATGTATATGACAAAGATTAACCCTTCCAGTTTGTTGTAAACGTTGGGAACAGATCATTGTCAAAGTCGTTGAAAGCCTAGCATTCACTAGGCTGAATGGTACACTTCCTAGTGAATTGGTACACTTCAAAAATAATCACAGGTCAAGTGTAAAATCGCCAATCCTCACATTAGACAAACTGTGTCTTAGGTATTCTGCTTAATTCTCTGTAATGAATCATGACAATCCAGATCTGAAATATTGACCCGCATAAAACACTAGAATGTAATACCTATGTTCAAATTCTTTCTCTGCCTTGTACTGTTGAACTTGCAGACAAAAAGTTAGCTGATGTTGGTTTCATTGACTCTAACATGAATTTAATCAACCCCTGAAGTATTAGTGGATTCTGTCCATCTACATAGACTCATAGGACAAGCACTTTGTAGGGGTATGTGTGGGGCTCAACGTCCCTATGGCATGGCCTGCCTTTTCTGGATCCTTTCCTTTGACAAGGACAAGAGACAGCAAGTTAGGTGGCACCTGCCCCCAGAAACCTAAGTTAACAAACACAAATTTGTTATAAAGAACCTAATGTTGGACTGCTCCAGTTCATGAATGTCCATGCCTTGATACCAAATGTTAGTATGTTGAGGGAATGTTAGTATGTTGGGTTCACAAGTATTTAGCTTATTTCCCCTGGTCAATAACTTGTGAAAATCATGGTCAAGAAAACTTGAACTCAGATACCAATCCACCTCTTTGAGTCACAATTTAAGTCCTCCTTTACATGAAGCCATGTCTCTGCTAAGGCATGTTCTTCTTGGTGAAGTAGACAAGCCACCTAATTCTGTTTTAGTATTTTCTATTTTCTTAAAAAAATATAGGGCATACAAAATATTAACAAGTGTACACACTCACCTAATTACTTTTTTGAACATAAGATGTCTTACAAGGTATATTTTTTATACATGGTCCTTTAGGGAATGACTTTTCCCAACCCATTAAAACAAATGTCCCTTCTAAACAATATGACCAGTCAGTACCATGGACAGAGACAGGCCCGTGGACAGGGATGGAGACCATCCTTTTCAGGTGGGTCCTTCACGTGATATGATCTTCTGTTGGTGCTATTTTGATTGATTTTAATCAGTTGTCTACAAATGCAACTCAATTCTATTTTGTATTATGCCTCAACAATTCTGGAATGGGTCTCAGTTATGAAGATTTTTACTCTATAAACATGGTAATTACATTTTGAAAATTCAATTTTTACCTAAATGTGTCATGAGGTTTGTTAAAAATTGTCCTTAAGAATTCAGTGGGTATATGTTTGTGTGCCAGAAACTAATTCCTACAAAAGCTAAGGCAATTGAGAACAACAAAAAGTAACCCGATCTTTTTTTGTTGTTGTCGTTTTGTTGAGACTGTCGCACTCAGCAGCCCTGCATAGGGTACAGTGGAGTACATGGCACCATAGGGCACAGAAACCTCAGTCTCTCAGGTTTGATCCTCAGCCTCCTGAGTAGCTGGGACTGTGGCATATGCTACTACACCTGGCTATTTTTTCTTCTCTCTCACTCTTTTTTTTCTTTTTCTGTTGTTATTAGTAAAGACTGGGTCTTGCTCTTTGTCAGGCTGGTCTCCAACTCCTGAGTTCAAGCAATCCACCTGCCTTGGCCTCCCGGAGTGATAGGGTGACAACAATAAACCACCTCACCCAGCCCTCAGTGTACACTTTTTTTCATTATTTTCAATGTATTTTTTAAAGAGAAGAAATATAATGATTAATTAAAGCAAATTAGTAGGAAATTTAATATCAAACATTAATAAATTTATTAATATGTATTATAAAAACCAGGATATTGGAGTAATAAATATATCATATGTGAAGAAAGATAGTATTGATTAAAAATATTAAATAAAGATAGTAAAAGAAATAAGAAATGTAAAAACATCCAGGAAATGTGGGATAAGGCATTTGAATTTTACACAAATATTCACAGAATGTAGAGCTGGGCATTTCCTTTGAAATTATCTGGAAAGTGACTTCTCATTCAGGGCCTAAATCTTTCTTCAAAGCATCTTTGTGAGAAAGAACATAAATACTGCTGAAAAACATGGGAAAGCTTTGATAGAAAATTAACCTGTTATTCAATGACCATTGGCTGAGTGCCAATTGTGGGCTAAATCTCATGGGAAACCTCAGAGTTCAGAGTGAACAAGATGATCAAGGACGAGCCCGCTGAACGTCCCAGCTAGGGAAGAAAACCAGTAAAGCATACAGCCACCCAGATTGCTATTCTCTCACCACCTTATCCTTCTTTGTCCATGACACAGTTTGCAGGGTTCTCTAGAATAATTCCTGTGATGGTGAGAAGGGTACCCCTGCATAGCTATTGGTGGCAATGACCAAAGGGCGGGAAAACCCTCTGATAGCCAATTCATGGTCCTCTTCCCACTTTATTCCATGCTCCACAGAGAGTGGTAGAATTTTGTCAGCACTCTAGGGGGGTGCCGTGTGCCCCCAGATTGCAACCTCACCACCTTCTCTGTCCCTCAGAGGCCTGCTAGCAGCCTCATTGAAAATGCTGTTGACCTCAATAATACTTATGGGTTCTCATTTTTTCTTTTTGTACAGATACTAACTTTTTTCTTATTAGTATTCAAAGAAGAAGAAGCTTTTAGAAATCTCCATAATAAAATGCTCTTGTTAAATGGCTCTGTGTTATATAGTTACAAAAAGTAATGTGGAGGCAGATTCCGGTAAATTATCCATTTAACATGTAAAATAATTGCTTTCATAAAGTATTGTCTTTTAGATCTTTTATGTCGGCATATCCATGATAGTAACCTCTTGAAAATGTTTTATCATGACTGCTGATAGGGAACACCACGGGCTTTCTATGGAAACTGAAAGTATTGTCTAAGGCAATCAAGTCCATAGCACCACTTTTTTTGATAACATTAAATTCTATGACATCATTAGACAAAGATCATGCATATTATTTGCTCTTTACCCTTAAGGGAGAAAATTTTTGAGAAATCAAATGACTATATTTGACTATATTGCCTAGGAACAGTCATCCAATGATGACGATACCTTTTATCATCCTTTGGAGGTTGTTTCAGCCAGTCTTTAGTTTAATTAGCTGCCTGTAATTATATATAGATTCGTGACTTAGAGAAGTTAATAATGATCAGTTGAGTAAATGGAAGAGCTCATTGTTAAATAACGACTTCATTCTGGAAATTGTTAAATTTACTATTTTTTTTTTTGAGAAAACAGACTATTTCATAGTTACAAATGAACTGGAAGCAGTAGAAATTCCATGGTATGTTATTTCTAACAGGAGATGAGCAGTGGGCCTAATCCAAGAATATTCCTGACTCCAGCCCTCGCCCAATATGCTTTGCACAAGCCAGCTGACTTTGCCCCACTGATCAGTCCATACACTTCTCCCAGGGGTGTTTCCCCCCATCCCCTAATCAGTGTGGGCTTGTAGGGAAACCCACATGGGAGTTGTAAAGGAACAGTAACCATTTGAGTATACTACTCTAGTTAAAAATTTTAAAAAATGAATATTTACTTTACTTATGGATACTTTTCAAGTTTTCATCACTGTCAGTTCTTCAAACAAGAGGCTTTCAGGTTTTCTTGAAGACAAGACTTCTTTCCCACGTGGTTAACTGCACCTTTCATCCTCCAAAACTGTGCTCAAACACCACCTGCTCAGTAAGACCATCCCTGTTTAGGAAAGAACAGCCGCCATCTACCCCTTCTTGTCTTGGGGTCCTACACCAACTTCCCTATCCTGCTTTTGTTTTTGCATAGTATTTTTCAACTGATAACATATTATACCTATTAGATGCATTGTGCACTACACGCCACTTTGGGGCACTAATGCATCCCTGGAGCCCGGAACAACAGCTAATATGCAGTAGACATTCAATAGTCTTTCATGGAGAAAGAATTGCGTTGCCCTGTATGTGTATTTAACGTATCTGGACACGCAGTAGCATAATGCTACTTTTGACATAAGAATTAAGAACATACGTATACAGGAAGCAATGCATTTAAGGAACTTAACAACAGTGCTTGGCATGAAATAAACGCTGCAGGAATTTATTCTTGATCTTCCGTGGTGTCAGCATTTGTCATGATTATTCTCCATGTTCCCTCACTCACACCAAACTTTTGCATGAAAACTAAGGTCATGCTTTTGAGGGCTTAATCACGCCACCCTGGGGTTAGGAGGAAATTGTGGTTAGAGGTATGGAACAGATTAAATTTTTCTCTTTTATTATCTTCCCCTTTACTTCTAAAGATGTGGATGGTAAGATTGAGGTGGCCAAACAAATCTGCGCATTTCTAAGGGAAGGGGCATTTGGTCTATAGAAGGACGCATTGGACACATTGCTCAGAACACAGCTCTCACAGTGTAAAGTGAGTGCTAGTGAGCACCCATCACAACCTCACACAGGAAATGCTTTGCTTAAGCAGGACTAAAAATTTTATTTAATCTGGGCAACACAGAGGAGATGCCGCACTAAGGCACACTGCGAGCCTCCAAACAGGAGCTCCTGGAGTGTGAATCTGGCCCTTTGACCTCGAAACTTTGTTTGGAGGAATGGCTGAGCACAGCCCATGGTGCGTGGTTCCAGGTCTCTCTTCTGGCTGCTGCTGGGACAGAGCAGATGATGCTCTGGGGTTGTATAAAGCAGTCTACTATCGGCGAGCCTTGGAGGTAAAGAACCCAATGTCAGTAGCACCTTTTAGTTTTGGTATTAGGCATTGCTACGGTTTGACTGTTTCCTCCCCAAATTCTTGGTTTGAACCTAAATCCCTCATAAGACAGTGTTAGGCGGTGGGGGCTAATGGAAGGAATTTCAGTCCTGGAGGCTCTGCCTGCGTGATCGATTCATGGAAATAACAAGGATTTCAGGAGTGGGCCCTTTCTCTTTGCCCTTCTACCATGAGATGACACAGAAAGAATGTCCTCTGAAGATGCCACTGACTTCACCTTGGGACTGTTTTTCTCCAGAACTGTGAAATAATGCATTTCTGTTTAAATGAACCATTCTGTGGCATTGTTATAACAATATAAATAGATAAAGGTGACAAGAGCAAAAGTCCCTCCAGTCATACAAATGGCCCAGCCCAGGTTAGGAAATGGTGATGGCTATCCAAGATAATAAGAACACGGGATCCTATAAACATGCCCTTGTATAACATGTAGTACAGTCCCCAGAGCAGGAAGCTGATAAACAAGTCGTATTCCAGCCACCTCTGCCCAGGGCACATGCACGGCAGGTGGGTCGTGTGTGGACCATACAGCTCAGGGATTGAGTGGCTTAAAATGACTATTTGGGAGAATTATACATGTCTCACATGAGATCAACCCTCAAATATTTATACCAGAAAACTAATTTTTGTTTCTTTTAACAAATTCACGAGGGTTCAAAATGTATGAACCCACCACAGTAGGAAAGCTGTTTCTTCCACACCATATTAGATATTATTCTAATTGTCATTTCTTATTTTAGTGTCCAGCAAATATTGCCTTTCAACACAAGTCCTTTCCTTGAATGAATCTAAAGAAAGTTTGGAAAGATAAAATTGAATACATATAAATAGGCTAGTGACTCAAAACTTATTTATTTGCCAAAAGGTTTAATTGTACTTGGTTGAAATAAATTGAAGTATGACAAGATTTTCTCACTTTTTACAGCATACACTTCGTACTGTGAGGGAAAGAGCACCTGGCCAACAGTGAGGACCCAATCACAGCTAAGCGAGTCCTTTGGATGACTTCTTTCTCTGAATGCCGGTGGCTGAATTGATTAGACCTTATAGTTCCTAAATCACAGCTAATGACAAGCATATTTTTAGCTATTGGACACAAATTCAAGTCTGTAATATGAAGGTGCCTGTGAGATGCTGTACTGAAAATTTCCCTGCCAATTTTCTGAAGGCCACCTATAAATCGCTTTTTAAAAGAAAAAAGAATTGAATAAAAGGACAACTAGGAAAAGAATAGGGAAAAAAATGAGTTTACAATAAATGATGTATGTTACAACTAAGAAGAGATTTTTCTCTTCCAATCACGTGGGTTTAATGGATTTTTCTAAAATTTTGTTGAAAGGATTGTATGAGAAGCATGTCATGTTACTTATTTAATACACCTTAATATATGAGTTTGGAAGCACTTGTTTAAATGATTTCATGTCCTCTCACTTTCTGAGCATTTATAGTAGAGAAAGTCTCAAGGGCAATTAAGCCTTGACTCTACCCAGGACTCATGAAGTCTGTGCAACAAAAAGCATGAGCTGGTTCTACTGAATTAAGACCTAAAATTGCTTCCAAGGAATTTAACCAGGTATTACCCCAAAGTTGACTTTTGATCCCAACCCAAATGTTAAAGCAACAGATTACATTTCTTTAGATGTCTGTCAATTGTGGCATTTTTCTCGCGTAATATTCTGGGTAGATGGGGAGTGAGGCATTCCGATGGTTAAATGTGTGGACAGTAAGACAACAAGTGTATATGTAAGAAGGATGGCGAACTGGAGAAGGGAATACGGAGAGAAAAGGGGAAAGGGGAGGAGGCGGGGCAGAAAAGGGAGGAGGGGGAAGGAAAGAAAGATATTTAATGGAGGTGAGGAAAGGATGGAACAGGTAACAGGCATTAGAAACTATGAGTTATATTTGCAAAAACTCTAAGATTAAAAGATTGTCATCAGCCATTAAATTGAGATTGATGAATTGAGAACAACCCAGAGGGAGAGGATAACTAAAATGCACACTTTTAGTTGTGTTCCATTTTTTATCTGACGGATACAAAAGCTTAAAATGAGGTAAACATAAGCACACGTAACTTTGCCCGTAGGTTCTTCCGAGCTGTCTTCCTGAAACACTGCCTGCCCGTGCACCTGAAACCTTTACGTGGCGCAGGATTTTTATTTCTATGCAACAGATGAAGCGGTATGTTTTCCTCTGCCGGTTGTTGAAACAACATCTGAGACTTGGAGAAGTACCCTCTAGAGACGAGCACATGAATGAGCCCTCGTATCGGAGCCAAGCGCTCCAGAAGTTGCCAGTTGTCTGCCTCATATCTGGTCCCCAATAGCATCCCTATTCACAATAGATTTGGAGGTTAATACCTGGACAAAGTCATCTAATACCTGGGTCCAGCTACTTCCCTAAGAATACAGAAATAGGAATTAGATTCTCGGTAGCATTCAGCCAACTGGAGTGTATACTTGTTGAACAAAGCAGGAGCATAAAGAACTTCGGTCCATGAAATCTGAACTGGGTGCGGCCTGCGTGTGTTGGTAAAGTCCACAGCAGTGCACTGTCCTGTCCGAGGCTGTCACACGCACCCACAGACTGTCCCCGAGCTCCTTCTAGTCCTCCAAGCTCCACCAATGGTAAACGCAGCAGAACAGTTTCTCGTCTTTTTTTCCGGCACATTTTCTATGATTATCATGTTGCAATGCAGGGTCCAGTGCAGCCACTTGCTGTACGGGCTCATGGCCTCATCTTCTTAGACAAATAAAGCAATAAAAATATAAAGTTCCTTATGTACCCCCCCATCTCATTCCCTCCCTTCCTCCTCAGACATAACACTGTCATATCCATGATGTCATCTCCATGAATATTTTTATATTTTTATAATCCATGTAGTTATCGTCAAACAGATAAATGGTTTTTATTTCTAAGTGTATGACATGCTCTGCATATCTATCCTTTACAACTTGCTTTTTCTACTCAACATATTTTTGAGATTTATCTATTTTTTAATGTTTATCATTGTTTTATTATTTTAAGTTCAGT